>LGRX02031551.1:0-18499 GCA_001247695.2 Cymbomonas tetramitiformis
TCGACATGGCGCATAGTGCCATCAACCTGATAGGCCAAGCGCTCGACACGGCGCATAGTGCCATCGACTTGACAGCCCAAGCGCTCGTCATGGCGCATATGGTCATCAACCTGACAGGCCAGCCGCTCCACATGGCGCATAGTGTCAAAAATCTTACAAGCCAACTGCTTGACATGGCGCAAAGTGTCATCAACCAGATAGGCCAACCGCTCGTTATTCTTGCCAGGAAGCAGGTACACCAAGGCACAATCACAACACACATGGGAATAGCAATGTTTTATATACAAATCAAATATTGATATACCGTCTGCGGAGATGTGTTCCAGTACTCCTGGTCACAGCGGTCTGCTAGTCAGCCATCAGGCAGGGGTCCCATGTCTCTGTACCAACAACTCTCGAGTCTGTCTCATCTCTCAATCTCACAACTAGCCAAGTGTCTGAACTGTGGCTCTAAGCAGTGGTGACACAAGGAAGCTTCTGTGCAGCTGCTCGGCAGCTGCTGGGCTCCAGGCTTCAGGCTTCAGGCTTCAGGCTTCAGGCTTCAGCCAAGACCTGGGGGACAAAGAAGCTTCCTCTCACCCAAACCCCACCACGCTCAAACCCAGAGTCACACAACAGGACCAGGGAGGGATGGCGGGAGAAAAAAGAGCAAGAACCGTGCTTTTGGCACGTGTGGGCTCGAAGTGAGAAAACTGTTTCACTGATCCTAGTGAAACTGTTTTAAGCACTGTCGCACAGCTCTCGGCAGTTGGCCGAGGCTCGATCGGGCCACGTGGCGGCCGATCGGAAAGTGTCAGTTTGAAATCCCAAAACAGATCAAGCAAGTGTCTCAAATGACTCGGGCATATGATGCGGGCAAACTGACACACAGTGACGGGTCTCCGTCCGAAACCGTCGCGGGCGACACGACTGTCGCGCTCACTCGTCGCTACGGGATCTGTCGCACAGAAAATCTGATGCCACAAAAAATCCCAGACGACATCGACGGGGGGGGGTGTACTCTGCTACCTTCGAATAACCGAAATTATAGTGCCGATAATTTTGGATTATTCTTGCCAGGAAGCAGGTACACCAAGGCACAATCACAACACACATGGGAATAGCAATGTTTTATATACAAATCAAATATTGATATACCGTCTGCGGAGATGTGTTCCAGTACTCCTGGTCACAGCGGTCTGCTAGTCAGCCATCAGGCAGGGGCCCCATGTCTCTGTGTCTCTGTACCAACAACTCTCGAGTCTGTCTCATCTCTCAATCTCACAACTAGCCAAGTGTCTGAACTGTGGCTCTAAGCAGTGGTGACACAAGGAAGCTTCTGTGCAGCTGCTCGGCAGCTGCTGGGCTCCAGGCTTCAGGCTTCAGGCTTCAGGCTTCAGCCAAGACCTGGGGGACAAAGAAGCTTCCTCTCACCCAACTAGGAGCAGGCACCCAGCGGTACCGCACGAGGCCCCTAGGCTCCGGGTCCCCAAAACCAGCACATCAGCCCACAATAGGGCCTAACCAAACCCCCGGAGGCAAGCACCCAGCGGTACACCGGGAGTTTGGGTCACTGCTGCTTGGGACCCGAGTCCCCAAAACCAGCACACCAGCCCACAATAGGGCCTAACCAGACCCCGGAGGCAAGCACCCAGCGGTACACCGGGAGTCTGGGTCACTGCTGCTTGGGACCCCCACACACAGCACAACAGCCCACAATAGGGCCTAACTAGACGCCTACCGGTCGCCTAGGTTCCTGCTGCTAGGGAAGCACTGCAACTGAGACCACAACACCCAACCCATCGGCAAGAGAGAGAGAGAGGGGCGGGAGGGCCGGGAGGGAGTGGTACGTACCGGTCAGGCTCGCCCCTCGAAGGCGCGGGTGGCGGCTGCAGCGCCAGAAGCCATTGCCGAGGGGAGGATCAGCTGCTGTGCGGCGTCCATGTCGCAGTACAGCTTGTAGCACTCGGAGGCCCAGTCACCGTGGGCCTGAATCAGGGCGTCCTGCACCTGCAACCTGAAAGCAGCGGTGGCCCCGCCACGGCGGAAAGAGTGGCCGGTGTAGGCAGCCGGGTCCAGCCCCGCCCGAGCCGCCAGCTTGCGGAAGACGGCCACAAACACCGAGTGTGTCAAGGGCTTCAGGCGGCCCTTGGCATCCTCGGTGCCAAACAGAGGCCCGTCCGGGCCGAGGTTCGGCAATTGCCCAATCCTCCAAAGTGCCCGGACGACACAGATGGGGGAGCCGGGGACCTCAACCGCGCGCACGGTGTGGTAGCGCTCTCCCGCCTGGATGGTCTTAGAGTGACGCACTCTAATGTCCACCTGACGGGCCCCCTCCTCCAGGACCGGGAAGGACATGTCGGCACGGACCAGGTGACCACGAGGGTTCCAGGCGTCCGCCTTCTCAACCGAGACATTGTCCTTCCGGAAGAAGAAGAAGAATGCAGTCAGCATGGCAGCAAACACCACAATCTCTAGGAAACTGTTGGGGTCTACCACTACTGCCATCTGCAACAGCTCCTCAAACCCGATGGGCATGGTCTGCTTGGAGGGGGTGTCCCACCTCCGACCACAGCCCTGCAGGGCTGAATGCACGGCCCATCTCTCCCTCACCGGGACCCACACCAAACCCAGCTGCAGATGGAGGGCCCTCACGCCCGAGGTGTACTTCTTGGCGGTGGATGGCTTGACCTTCCGGTCAGTAACCATAAACACGACCCACCATGCCAGTACATCATCTGTTGCCGGGAGCATCATTGCCAGAAAACCTCGAGACCTGCCGGAGATGCAGAAAGAGACGAAGCTCCTTACCCCGGTAGAGTACGAGGCCTGTGTGTTTAAGGCAAAACACACAGACTGGTAGATGGCGGTCTGGGCGAACAGCCTGTCGAGCTCCTCACCTGCTCACCAAGTCACCCCGGTGAGCACGGAGTCAGTCCACTCGACAGGGTGCGGGGGGCAGCGGACCACCATGGTGGCCCATCTGGTGTCCCCCCAGTAAGTCCGCCCTCCCCCTTGCGGGGAGGGGGCGGTGAACAAGGTACTCCGTGCGGGCCAACGGCGCACTACCTTGAACACCTCGGGGAGGGACTTTACCAGCTCGTAGCCGGGGTCTCCCTCCCAGACCGGGACCAAGAAGGTCCCGGCGGTGCCACGCTGCTGCTGCCTCTTGCACCTCAGAAAATTCTGGATGATCTCGAGGAAGCCAGAGAAAGGAAGATTCCCCCAGCAGTTATGGCCCCGAAAGTCCATAACTCTGGCGTCATCCTCCTTCGTCCAGCCGACCCGGCAGAAGGAGTTGGCACCGTGCTGTGAAACACAGCAGTCAACCGTGAAGGGCCCAAACTGGACGTCCAGGGCCCTCCACAGGTTGGGCAGGAGCATCCAATCATCCCGGTCTTCAATCCAGACCGAGTGATGCCTGTCCTCCCTGCACCGCCTCCGGAATGCACTAATTTGACCCCTCGAAAGGAGGTCAGCATAGACATTGTCCTTTGAGGCAATGTAGGTTGGAAGCAGACGGATGTCATGCTGGACACACACGAGGAACAACTGTCTGAGTAACGGTATGTACTCAGACGGGCCCCACCACCGCTGTAGTTGCCCAATGACACATTTGTTGTCAATGTGGACAACTACGGACTTCCCCTCCAAGTGCTTACCCCAAAGGACCAGGGCCCAGTAGAGGGTAAACAATTCCAAATACCCGATGTCCTTAGACTTTGGGTTATTTGGATTGAAAGGGAAGAAATCCTCCTGGGGCTGGCTACGGAGCCAAGCCCAGGTGACGGCGAACCAGCGCTTGTCCAGCACTGCTCCCATCCCGACTCCGGTGGAGGCATCAGTGGAAAACCATTCCCACTTAACCTCCAGCCGGTCTAGTCGGACTCGTCGGCCATTGTACAGTCTCATGACTGTGCAAATGACCTTGAGGTCCTGAACCACCTTGTCATTAAGGTGGAGGAACCTCGCCTTGCATTGTGACAACAATGCATGGGCAAACCTAGTGTACAGCGAAAGGCCGTACACCACTTGCCCGCAGAAAGCAAGCAGGCCAAGCAAGGATTCTAGCTTGGCCCGGGGAACCTGGGGGCCACCGAGGGCCCCCAACCTGCGGACCTCCTCCACCTTGGCCTGTACTACAAGCATCCGATCCTCGGAGATGCGAGCAGTGCAAACCCCCTCGGTGGTGGAGAGCTCCACCCCCAGGAACTCTAGGACCTGGGAGGGACCCTCACACTTGTCCGGGTTGACCTCGAAGCCGAGGAAGGTTACGAACTCGTGCAAAAGCCACATGAACTCCTGAACCTCATGAAATGAGCCCACCAGGAGAAAATCGTCCAGGTACCCCACAATTGAGGCACCTTGAGCCTGCATCCATCGGACAATTGCCCGAGTGAATCTGGTGAAGATACCTGGCATAGAGGAATTCCCGAAGGGGGCCCTCGTGTCAGCCAGAACTTCACCATCCCACCTAAACACGTGGGACATCCAGTACCGGGCTGCCACTGGGACACTCCGGTAGGCTGCGGTGAGGTCCACC
This sequence comes from Cymbomonas tetramitiformis, assembly GCA_001247695.2. Lineage (NCBI taxonomy): Eukaryota > Viridiplantae > Chlorophyta > Pyramimonadophyceae > Pyramimonadales > Pyramimonadaceae > Cymbomonas > Cymbomonas tetramitiformis. The sequence goes on from LGRX02031551.1 coordinate 4,523, forward strand.
TTAGCCATCCACAAACCCGGTCTAAGCAAAGAGTAAGCATCCTTCACCGAGGCAAACTTCTCTTTGACTAGGTCGATGCGGGAGTTAACCCCCACATCTTCCGGTCTGGAATAGTCCCACACAGGTCTGAATTTAATCACACCTTTCCTCTCCCTTTCCACAATGCCCACTGCCGAGATGCCCTGCACTTTCCAGTGCATGCGGACCTCAACCACATTGCCAGCAGCTTTCTCTTTGAGAATCTCTGCTTGCATGGCCGGCCAGTGCTCCTTAGACACATAATTTTCTACAGAGTAGAAAGTGTCTTCGGGAACTTGTGAAAAAGGAAACCCCACCCCGCATGCTGCACCCCTAACAAGGTACACGCAATCAGGGTCTTCCAGAAAGGCAGCTGCCATTCTGCAAGCCTGGGAAGTCATGGCCGGGACCGAGGCCCCGGCCTCCCTGAGCTCAGACATGAACTCCTGCCACTGCTGGACAGAAGTGCCTGCTGCTTCTAAAGAGACAGCAGAAGTCTTTGCCCACAGTTGATCCAGCAAAGCTGGCCAACGGGTGGAGGCAGTGACCGGGACGGGCTTGCCCCCAATGTCAACTGGTCCGGGAACAAAAGAGGAATCATGCTTGGGTTCCCCGAAGGAGTCCCAAGCTTCCTGAAAACAATGTGTCGCCGACGGGTGACACTCCAAAGCCCCTCTCAAGGCTTTAGCCGGACGGCTACGGCACATCCAAGCGTGTGCCATGGGCCGCTTCTCCCGACCAAGCCTCGGGACGGGCTCAACTCTCCCCCGACCTGCAAAAGTGTCTAAGACACCTTTAGGCCCAAACACCGGGGCCTGGGCAGGGGGGGACGAAGCAGGGGGGGGGGTGTCAACAATACCCCCCTCCAAGGGGCCCCTGACAGAGACCAACGGGCTGTCCGGGGACAAACAAAGAACAGAGTCAGGCTTCGGTGAGTCCGAGGCTGACTGAACAGGGTTTCCCTCCACAACTGGTGGAGGGGAAGACAAATCTAAAGGAACGGGCGAAGCCGACACAACACAAGGCGGGGGCAATTTTCCCGCAGTCAGCTCACCCTGCTGCCGAGCCTGTGTCGTGTCACACACAGGCAGCAGCTCGACCCTTCAGACCTTGGTCTTAGGGCACTCGAAGACCGGGTGACCCCCCCCACACCCGGAACAGACGTGCGGGTGTGCGCATGCTTTGTAACTACAACCCTTCTGCTTGTTGAAGTTAAAGCAATATTTGCCTTTGGACTTCTTGGCAGAAGGGGGAGCCACGGGGGGGGCCTTGGCCACCTTGGGGACCTTTGAAGGGCGCTCATCAGCAACCTTCTTAGAATTCCCCGAGGGAGTGAAGAGATCAACCCCCGCAGACATTTTGCGGAGCTGAAAATCCTGCCACACGAGAGTGACTTTCGCCATCTCCATGGAGGACTTCTCTTCACTCACAAGGTGCATGAGGAAGTCATAGAATTCCAACATGACCTTGAAGCCGAATTGTTCTGCCCGAAGGCAGAACCAAGTGCGAAAAGCTAACAAGACTTTGCCGCCCTCAACTGAGGGGGCGGCAAGTGCAATGTCGAGAAAGCTAGTCTCCCACTCCTCAAGAGACTTACACTTCGAGTTAACTCGAAGGTGAGCTCTTCCGTCCACGCCAATCTCCCACGCCGGAGAATCATCTTCGGCGAACGTCTGGCGTGGACGGACTCTCAAATCAAGACCCCGATGAACACCTGAAACAGGCCTAACAGGGGCAAGACGAGTGAAGAGCGACCTACCTGAGAACTGTGCAGCGTCAGGAGACACGTCCAGGCCCTTAACTGCCGCCTCGATGTCTGCGTCAGACTGCCGATGCTTTTCCGGCACCGTTGGCGTAACTGGCGCCACTGGTGGGCTGCCAGCAGCCGGTGCCGGAACGCCCATGCCCCCAACGCCACCGCCAGCAATCGGGGCGGAAGAATTTCCGCCCTTCGCTGACGGTGAACCTGTGGGGGCACCAAGCAAAGCGAAATCGACAGTAGGGCGCTCTGGATCAATCATCACCGCGAACGCCTGCCACTTCGTCAATTCCATCTTCACTGAAAAGACGAAAGCACGAAGCAGCTGCGGCGTGCGAAGAGCTCCCTCCAACGCCTGCGGGTCATCGACAACCAACTGCGGGCACAAATGGCACATCAGTGGAAAGGCGGCCGGCCTAAGCTTCACTAACGGGTCTAACCCGAAGTGAGCCGTACCGGCCGCGACAAGAAAACCCGACAATCGTGTCGCATGCACCTGAAGTACGGCAGTCAACACGTCCAAGCACTCCAACGGCCATTCCTCCACAAACAGGGGCGCGGACTCAAATGCAACAATTAGCGCCCGCAGCTCAGGCGAAACTGGAGGAGCGGCTACCACGGCTGCAGCAGCAGCGGCTGCAATCAGCTGCTGCTGCTGCGCATCGACCGTTTGCCTCAGCACTGCCATCGCCGCCTCATGGTTTGCTTGCTGCTGAGCCAACTGTTGTTGCATCAGCGCCAGGACCGGATCAACCGGTCCGGCCTGCACAATTGGCGCTTGCACAACAGGCGCAACAGGCAAATTCGCGGAGTAAGTTTGCACGGAATCTAAAATCCGGCCCACCAACTTCCACGAAGCCTCAGCCGCGGCTTTGACGGGCCCCCACGGAGCCGGCAACGGTGGAACAATTTTCCACTGTGCCGGCATGGAGAACGTGGAAGCCGCCGTCGGGTCCGCGACTAGAAAGCTTGTGCCTGCTGCCGTCAGCGCTGGAAGATCTGGCAAGACAACTGGCGGAATGCTTTCACGAAAAGCTGCGCGCAACGGTCCAAAGTGCTGAGACAAGCCATCTTGCGCATGCTCGGCTGTAACACGCGACCATCTAGTAGATCGGACAGTCGGGAAAAACGTGTTACAGTCATGTAAGGCGGCACGCACGGCAGGCGACCCCCAGATGGGGACCGGGTCAATCGGCAAAGGGTTAGGAGGAGGATTCATCCCTGAAAAGAAACAAGTCAGAAGTTAGAAAGTTTTCTACTTCGAGCCAAAGAATTATTTGTTTTAAATAATTCGCCCAGAAAAAAGAGCAAGAACCGTGCTTTTGGCACGTGTGGGCTCGAAGTGAGAAAACTGTTTCACTGATCCTAGTGAAACTGTTTTAAGCACTGTCGCACAGCTCTCGGCAGTTGGCCGAGGCTCGATCGGGCCACGTGGCGGCCGATCGGAAAGTGTCGGTTTGAAATCCCAAAACAGATCAAGCAAGTGTCTCAAATGACTCGGGCATATGATGCGGGCAAACTGACACACGGTGACGGGTCTCCGTCCGAAACCGTCGCGGGCGACACGACTGTCGCGCCCACTCGTCGCTACGGGATCTGTCGCACAGAAAATCTGATGCCACAAAAAATCCCAGGCGACATCGACGGGGGGGGGTGTACTCTGCTACCTTCGAATAACCGAAATTATAGTGCCGATAATTTTGGAACATGGCGCATAGTGCCATCGACTTGACAACCCAAGCGCTCGACATGGCGCATAGTGTCATCAACCTGACAGGCCAACCGCTCCACACGGCGCATGTGCCATCGACTTGACAGGCCAACTGCTTAAAAAGGCGCATAGTGTCATCAACCTGACAGGCCAACCGCCGACATGGCGCAAAGTGCCATCATCCTCACAGCCAACCGGCCTACATGGCGCATAGTGCCATCACTTGACAGCCTGCGCGGACATGACACATAGTGTCATCAACCTGACAGGCCAACCGTCATTGCGCATATGGTGTCATCAACTCACAGGCCAACCGCTTGACATGGCGCATAGTACCATCAACCTGACAGGCCAACCGCTCCATGGCGCATAGTGTCATCAACCTGACTGCCAACTGCTTGACATGGCGCATAGTGCCATCAACCCGACAGCCAACCGCTCGACATGGCGCATAGTGTCATCAACCTGACAGGCATACCGCTCTACATGGCGCATAGTGCCATCGACTTGACAAGCCAACCGCTCGACATGGCACATAGTGTCAGAAACTTATCAGGCCAACCTTCGACATGGCGCATAGTGCCATCAACCTGACAGGCCAACCGCTCCACATGGCGCATAGTGTCATCAACCTGACAGACCAACCGCTCGACATGGCACATAGTGCCATCAACCTGACAAGCCAACTGCTCGACATGGCACATAGTGTCATCAACGAGACAAGCGAACCGCTCCACATGGCGCATAGTGCCATCAACCTGACAAGCCATCTGCTTGACATGGCGCATAGTGCCATCGACTTGACAGCCCAAGCGCTCGACATGACACATAGTGTCATCAACCTGACAGGCCAACCGCTCCACATTGCGCATAGTGTCATCAACCTGAGCTGCCAACCGCTTGACATGGCGCATAGTACCATCAACTCCGACAGCCAACCGCCCATATGGCGCATAGTGCCATCAACCTGACAAGCCATCCGCTGACATGGCGCATAGTGCACCGACGGGATGTACCCCAAGCGCTGTCATGGCGCATAGTGTCATCAACCCGACAGGCTAACCGTCTCCACATGGCGCATAGTGTCATCAACCCGACAAGCCAACTGCTTGACATGCGCATAGTGTCATCAAACTGATAGGCTAACCGCTCGACATGGCGCATAGTGCCATCGACTTCACACCAAGCGCTCGACATGGCGCAGATAGTGTCATCAACCCGACAGGCCAACCGCCTCGACATGGCGCAGTGCCAACCGCTCGACATGGCGCACATGGCGCATAGTGCCATCAACCTGATAGGCCAAGCGCTCGACACGGCGCATAGTGCCATCGACTTGACAGCCCAAGCGCTCGTCATGGCGCATATGGTCATCAACCTGACAGGCCAGCCGCTCCACATGGCGCATAGTGTCAAAAATCTTACAAGCCAACTGCTTGACATGGCGCAAAGTGTCATCAACCAGATAGGCCAACCGCTCGTTATTCTTGCCAGGAAGCAGGTACACCAAGGCACAATCACAACACACATGGGAATAGCAATGTTTTATATACAAATCAAATATTGATATACCGTCTGCGGAGATGTGTTCCAGTACTCCTGGTCACAGCGGTCTGCTAGTCAGCCATCAGGCAGGGGTCCCATGTCTCTGTGTCTCTGTACCAACAACTCTCGAGTCTGTCTCATCTCTCAATCTCACAACTAGCCAAGTGTCTGAACTGTGGCTCTAAGCAGTGGTGACACAAGGAAGCTTCTGTGCAGCTGCTCGGCAGCTGCTGGGCTCCAGGCTTCAGGCTTCAGGCTTCAGGCTTCAGCCAAGACCTGGGGGACAAAGAAGCTTCCTCTCACCCAAACCCCACCACGCTCAAACCCAGAGTCACACAACAGGACCAGGGAGGGATGGCGGGAGAAAAAAGAGCAAGAACCGTGCTTTTGGCACGTGTGGGCTCGAAGTGAGAAAACTGTTTCACTGATCCTAGTGAAACTGTTTTAAGCACTGTCGCACAGCTCTCGGCAGTTGGCCGAGGCTCGATCGGGCCACGTGGCGGCCGATCGGAAAGTGTCAGTTTGAAATCCCAAAACAGATCAAGCAAGTGTCTCAAATGACTCGGGCATATGATGCGGGCAAACTGACACACGGTGACGGGTCTCCGTCCGAAACCGTCGCGGGCGACACGACTGTCGCGCCCACTCGTCGCTACGGGATCTGTCGCACAGAAAATCTGATGCCACAAAAAATCCCAGGCGACATCGACGGGGGGGGGTGTACTCTGCTACCTTCGAATAACCGAAATTATAGTGCCGATAATTTTGGATTATTCTTGCCAGGAAGCAGGTACACCAAGGCACAATCACAACACACATGGGAATAGCAATGTTTTATATACAAATCAAATATTGATATACCGTCTGCGGAGATGTGTTCCAGTACTCCTGGTCACAGCGGTCTGCTAGTCAGCCATCAGGCAGGGGTCCCATGTCTCTGTGTCTCTGTACCAACAACTCTCGAGTCTGTCTCATCTCTCAATCTCACAACTAGCCAAGTGTCTGAACTGTGGCTCTAAGCAGTGGTGACACAAGGAAGCTTCTGTGCAGCTGCTCGGCAGCTGCTGGGCTCCAGGCTTCAGGCTTCAGGCTTCAGGCTTCAGCCAAGACCTGGGGGACAAAGAAGCTTCCTCTCACCCAACTAGGAGCAGGCACCCAGCGGTACCGCACGAGGCCCCTAGGCTCCGGGTCCCCAAAACCAGCACATCAGCCCACAATAGGGCCTAACCAAACCCCCGGAGGCAAGCACCCAGCGGTACACCGGGAGTTTGGGTCACTGCTGCTTGGGACCCGAGTCCCCAAAACCAGCACACCAGCCCACAATAGGGCCTAACCAGACCCCGGAGGCAAGCACCCAGCGGTACACCGGGAGTCTGGGTCACTGCTGCTTGGGACCCCCACACACAGCACAACAGCCCACAATAGGGCCTAACTAGACGCCTACCGGTCGCCTAGGTAGGTTCCTGCTGCTAGGGAAGCACTGCAACTGAGACCACAACACCCAACCCATCGGCAAGAGAGAGAGAGAGGGGCGGGAGGGCCGGGAGGGAGCGGGTACGTACCGATCAGGCTCGCCCCTCGAAGGCGCGGGTGGCGGCTGCAGCGCCAGAAGCCATTGCCGAGGGGAGGATCAGCTGCTGTGCGGCGTCCATGTCGCAGTACAGCTTGTAGCACTCGGAGGCCCAGTCACCGTGGGCCTGAATCAGGGCGTCCTGCACCTGCAACCTGAAAGCAGCGGTGGCCCCGCCACGGCGGAAAGAGTGGCCGGTGTAGGCAGCCGGGTCCAGCCCCGCCCGAGCCGCCAGCTTGCGGAAGACGGCCACAAACACCGAGTGTGTCAAGGGCTTCAGGCGGCCCTTGGCATCCTCGGTGCCAAACAGAGGCCCGTCCGGGCCGAGGTTCGGCAATTGCCCAATCCTCCAAAGTGCCCGGACGACACAGATGGGGGAGCCGGGGACCTCAACCGCGCGCACGGTGTGGTAGCGCTCTCCCGCCTGGATGGTCTTAGAGTGACGCACTCTAATGTCCACCTGACGGGCCCCCTCCTCCAGGACCGGGAAGGACATGTCGGCACGGACCAGGTGACCACGAGGGTTCCAGGCGTCCGCCTTCTCAACCGAGACATTGTCCTTCCGGAAGAAGAAGAAGAATGCAGTCAGCATGGCAGCAAACACCACAATCTCTAGGAAACTGTTGGGGTCTACCACTACTGCCATCTGCAACAGCTCCTCAAACCCGATGGGCATGGTCTGCTTGGAGGGGGTGTCCCACCTCCGACCACAGCCCTGCAGGGCTGAATGCACGGCCCATCTCTCCCTCACCGGGACCCACACCAAACCCAGCTGCAGATGGAGGGCTCTCACGCCCGAGGTGTACTTCTTGGCGGTGGATGGCTTGACCTTCCGGTCAGTAACCATAAACACGACCCACCATGCCAGTACATCATCTGTTGCCGGGAGCATCATTGCCAGAAAACCTCGAGACCTGCCGGAGATGCAGAAAGAGACGAAGCTCCTTACCCCGGTAGAGTACGAGGCCTGTGTGTTTAAGGCAAAACACACAGACTGGTAGATGGCGGTCTGGGCGAACAGCCTGTCGAGCTCCTCACCTGCTCACCAAGTCACCCCGGTGAGCACGGAGTCAGTCCACTCGACAGGGTGCGGGGGGCAGCGGACCACCATGGTGGCCCATCTGGTGTCCCCCCAGTAAGTCCGCCCTCCCCCTTGCGGGGAGGGGGCGGTGAACAAGGTACTCCGTGCGGGCCAACGGCGCACTACCTTGAACACCTCGGGGAGGGACTTTACCAGCTCGTAGCCGGGGTCTCCCTCCCAGACCGGGACCAAGAAGGTCCCGGCGGTGCCACGCTGCTGCTGCCTCTTACACCTCAGAAAATTCTGGATGATCTCGAGGAAGCCAGAGAAAGGAAGATTCCCCCAGCAGTTATGGCCCCGAAAGTCCATAACTCTGGCGTCATCCTCCTTCGTCCAGCCGACCCGGCAGAAGGAGTTGGCACCGTGCTGTGAAACACAGCAGTCAACCGTGAAGGGCCCGAACTGGACGTCCAGGGCCCTCCACAGGTTGGGCAGGAGCATCCAATCATCCCGGTCTTCAATCCAGACCGAGTGATGCCTGTCCTCCCTGCACCGCCTCCGGAATGCACTAATTTGACCCCTCGAAAGGAGGTCAGCATAGACATTGTCCTTTGAGGCAATGTAGGTTGGAAGCAGACGGATGTCATGCTGGACACACACGAGGAACAACTGTCTGAGTAACGGTATGTACTCAGACGGGCCCCACCACCGCTGTAGTTGCCCAATGACACATTTGTTGTCAATGTGGACAACTACGGACTTCCCCTCCAAGTGCTTACCCCAAAGGACCAGGGCCCAGTAGAGGGTAAACAATTCCAAATACCCGATGTCCTTAGACTTTGGGTTATTTGGATTGAAAGGGAAGAAATCCTCCTGGGGCTGGCTACGGAGCCAAGCCCAGGTGACGGCGAACCAGCGCTTGTCCAGCACTGCTCCCATCCCGACTCCGGTGGAGGCATCAGTGGAAAACCATTCCCACTTAACCTCCAGCCGGTCTAGTCGGACTCGTCGGCCATTGTACAGTCTCATGACTGTGCAAATGACCTTGAGGTCCTGAACCACCTTGTCATTAAGGTGGAGGAACCTCGCCTTGCATTGTGACAACAATGCATGGGCAAACCTAGTGTACAGCGAAAGGCCGTACACCACTTGCCCGCAGAAAGCAAGCAGGCCAAGCAAGGATTCTAGCTTGGCCCGGGGAACCTGGGGGCCACCGAGGGCCCCCAACCTGCGGACCTCCTCCACCTTGGCCTGTACTACAAGCATCCGATCCTCGGAGATGCGAGCAGTGCAAACCCCCTCGGTGGTGGAGAGCTCCACCCCCAGGAACTCTAGGACCTGGGAGGGACCCTCACACTTGTCCGGGTTGACCTCGAAGCCGAGGAAGGTTACGAACTCGTGCAAAAGCCACATGAACTCCTGAACCTCATGAAATGAGCCCACCAGGAGAAAATCGTCGAGGTACCCCACAATTGAGGCACCTTGAGCCTGCATCCATCGGACAATTGCCCGAGTGAATCTGGTGAAGATACCTGGCATAGAGGAATTCCCGAAGGGGGCCCTCGTGTCAGCCAGAACTTCACCATCCCAACTAAACACGTGGGACATCCAGTACCGGGCTGCCACTGGGACACTCCGGTAGGCTGCGGTGAGGTCCACCTTAGCCATCCACAAACCCGGTCTAAGCAAAGAGTAAGCATCCTTCACCGAGGCAAACTTCTCTTTGACTAGGTCGATGCGGGAGTTAACCCCCACATCTTCCGGTCTGGAATAGTCCCACACAGGTCTGAATTTAATCACACCTTTCCTCTCCCTTTCCACAATGCCCACTGCCGAGATGCCCTGCACTTTCCAGTGCATGCGGACCTCAACCACATTGCCAGCAGCTTTCTCTTTGAGAATCTCTGCTTGCATGGCCGGCCAGTGCTCCTTAGACACATAATTTTCTACAGAGTAGAAAGTGTCTTCGGGAACTTGTGAAAAAGGAAACCCCACCCCGCATGCTGCACCCCTAACAAGGTACACGCAATCAGGGTCTTCCAGAAAGGCAGCTGCCATTCTGCAAGCCTGGGAAGTCATGGCCGGGACCGAGGCCCCGGCCTCCCTGAGCTCAGACATGAACTCCTGCCACTGCTGGACAGAAGTGCCTGCTGCTTCTAAAGAGACAGCAGAAGTCTTTGCCCACAGTTGATCCAGCAAAGCTGGCCAACGGGTGGAGGCAGTGACCGGGACGGGCTTGCCCCCAATGTCAACTGGTCCGGGAACAAAAGAGGAATCATGCTTGGGTTCCCCGAAGGAGTCCCAAGCTTCCTGAAAACAATGTGTCGCCGACGGGTGACACTCCAAAGCCCCTCTCAAGGCTTTAGCCGGACGGCTACGGCACATCCAAGCGTGTGCCATGGGCCGCTTCTCCCGACCAAGCCTCGGGACGGGCTCAACTCTCCCCCGACCTGCAAAAGTGTCTAAGACACCTTTAGGCCCAAACACCGGGGCCTGGGCAGGGGGGGACGAAGCAGGGGGGGGGGTGTCAACAATACCCCCCTCCAAGGGGCCCCTGACAGAGACCAACGGGCTGTCCGGGGACAAACAAGGAACAGTGTCAGCCTTCGGTGAGTCCGAGGCTGACTGAACAGGGTTTCCCTCCACAACTGGTGGAGGGGAAGACAAATCCAAAGGAACGGGCGAAGCCGACACAACACAAGGCGGGGGCAATTTTCCCGCAGTCAGCTCACCCTGCTGCCGAGCCTGTGTCGTGTCACACACAGGCAGCAGCTCGACCCTTCAGACCTTGGTCTTAGGGCACTCGAAGACCGGGTGACCCCCCCCACACCCGGAACAGACGTGCGGGTGTGCGCATGCTTTGTAACTACAACCCTTCTGCTTGTTGAAGTTATAGCAATATTTGCCTTTGGACTTCTTGGCAGAAGGGGGAGCCACGGGGGGGGCCTTGGCCACCTTGGGGACCTTTGAAGGGCGCTCATCAGCAACCTTCTTAGAATTCCCCGAGGGAGTGAAGAGATCAACCCCCGCAGACATTTTGCGGAGCTGAAAATCCTGCCACACGAGAGTGACTTTCGCCATCTCCATGGAGGACTTCTCTTCACTCACAAGGTGCATGAGGAAGTCATAGAATTCCAACATGACCTTGAAGCCGAATTGTTCTGCCCGAAGGCAGAACCAAGTGCGAAAAGCTAACAAGACTTTGCCGCCCTCAACTGAGGGGGCGGCAAGTGCAATGTCGAGAAAGCTAGTCTCCCACTCCTCAAGAGACTTACACTTCGAGTTAACTCGAAGGTGAGCTCTTCCGTCCACGCCAATCTCCCACGCCGGAGAATCATCTTCGGCGAACGTCTGGCGTGGACGGACTCTCAAATCAAGACCCCGATGAACACCTGAAACAGGCCTAACAGGGGCAAGACGAGTGAAGAGCGACCTACCTGAGAACTGCGCAGCGTCAGGGGACACGTCCAGGCCCTTAACTGCCGCCTCGATGTCCGCGTCAGACTGCCGATGCTTTTCCGGCACCGTTGGCGTAACTGGCGCCACTGGTGGGCTGCCAGCAGCCGGTGCCGGAACGCCCATGCCCCCAACGCCACCGCCAGCAATCGGGGCGGAAGAATTTCCGCCCTTCGCTGACGGTGAACCTGTGGGGGCACCAAGCAAAGCGAAATCGACAGTAGGGCGCTCTGGATCAATCATCACCGCGAACGCCTGCCACTTCGTCAATTCCATCTTCACTGAAAAGACGAAAGCACGAAGCAGCTGCGGCGTGCGAAGAGCTCCCTCCAACGCCTGCGGGTCATCGACAACCAACTGCGGGCACAAATGGCACATCAGTGGAAAGGCGGCCGGCCTAAGCTTCACTAACGGGTCTAACCCGAAGTGAGCCGTACCGGCCGCGACAAGAAAACCCGACAATCGTGTCGCATGCACCTGAAGAACGGCAGTCAACACGTCCAAGCACTCCAACGGCCATTCCTCCACAAACAGGGGCGCGGACTCAAATGCAACAATTAGCGCCCGCAGCTCAGGCGAAACTGGAGGAGCGGCAACCACGGCTGCAGCAGCAGCGGCTGCAATCAGCTGCTGCTGCTGCGCATCGACCGTTTGCCTCAGCACTGCCATCGCCGCCTCATGGTTTGCTTGCTGCTGAGCCAACTGTTGTTGCATCAACGCCAGGACCGGATCAACCGGTCCGGCCTGCACAACTGGCACAACAGGCGCAACAGGCAAGTTCGCAGAGTAAGTTTGCACGGAATCTAGAATCCGGCCAACTAACTTCCACGAAGCCTCAGCCGCGGCTTTGACGGGCCCCCACGGAGCCGGCAACGGTGGAACAATTTTCCACTGTGCCGGCATGGAGAACGTGGAAGCCGCCGTCGGGTCCGCGACTAGAAAGCTTGTGCCTGCTGCCGTCAGCGCTGGAAGATCTGGCAAGACAACTGGCGGAATGCTTTCACGAAAAGCTGCGCGCAACGGTCCAAAGTGCTGAGACAAGCCATCTTGCGCATGCTCGGCTGTAACACGCGACCACCTAGTAGATCGGACAGTCGGGAAAAATGTGTTACAGTCATGTAAGGCGGCACGCACGGCAGGCGACCCCCAGATGGGGCCCGGGTCAATCGGCAAAGGGTTAGGAGGAGGATTCATCCCTGAAAAGAAACAAGTCAGAAGTTAGAAAGTTTTCTACTTCGAGCCAAAGAATTATTTGTTTTAAATAATTCGCCCAGAAAAAAGAGCAAGAACCGTGCTTTTGGCACGTGTGGGCTCGAAGTGAGAAAACTGTTTCACTGATCCTAGTGAAACTGTTTTAAGCACTGTCGCAAAGCTCTCGGCAGTTGGCCGAGGCTCGATCGGGCCACGTGGCGGCCGATCGGAAAGTGTCAGTTTGAAATCCCAAAACAGATCAAGCAAGTGTCTCAAATGACTCGGGCATCTGATGCGGGCAAACTGACACACGGTGACGGGTCTCCGTCCGAACCCGTCGCGGGCGACACGACTGTCGCGCCCACTCGTCGCTACGGGATCTGTCGCACAGAAAATCTGATGCCACAAAAAATCCCAGGCGACATCGACGGGGGGGGGTGTACTCTGCTACCTTCGAATAACCGAAATTATAGTGCCGATAATTTTGGATCATGGTGCGCCTGCTTGGGCTCTGCTGGCTGCCGTCGTCATGGCGCGCCTGCTTGGGCTCTGCTGGCTGCCATCGTCATGGTGCGCCTGCTTGGGCTCTGCGGCTGCCGTCGTCATGGCGCGCCTGCTTGAGCTCTGCTGGCTGCCGTCGTCATGGTGCGCCTGCTTGGGCTCTGCTGGCTGCCGTCGTCTTGGTGCGCCTGCTTGGGCTCTGCTGGCTGCCGTCGTCATGGTGCGCCTGCTTGGGCTCTGCGCTTGGCTGCCGTCGTCATGGCGCCTGCTTGACTCCTGCATGCCGTCATCATGAATGCGCTGCTTGGGCTCTGCTGGCTGCCGTCGTCATGGTGCGCCTGCTTGGGCTCTGGCGGCTGCCTCGTCATGGTGCGCCTGCTTGGGCTCTGCTGGCTGCCGTCGTCATGGCGCGCCTGCTTGGGCTCTGCTGGCTGCCGTCGTCATGGTGCGCCCCCTCGGGTTACTGCTCCGGGCTCCCCGCAATGACTCTCCTCCCTGTTACGATTGCAGGCCGCACGCGCGAGGCGTCAGGCCGATGCGTGTCTTTTGATCACCAGGAAGCTTTCCCAGTGCGCCGTGCAGGTTTGCCCCTCGAGCCATTGGATTGTGATGTAGTTGTCTCAGATTATTTTACCATGTCGGCCGCGCATGCATGATGCGGTGCTCCAGATCGAGTGTCTTTGCATGTCCGGCTGGTGGCCTCAGCTCGGCGAACACGCGAGGAAGAGGCCAAAACTTTTGGCAGGTTTCAGTGTTGAATGGAGGATGGTCGCTGTGCCAGGGGATGGGCCCAGCGGATAATGGTCGAAACATGAACTCTGAGTTCAGCCCCCTCCCCCCCGCCACCTCCTCCCCAAAACAACCTTCGAGTCCCGAACTCACTGAAGGCCTCCACACAGCTGAGGCTTGCTGGGGCACCGACCAGAGATAACCTGACAAAGATGAAGCAATATCAACTAACTATGGCGAAACTTGCACCCTGTGAACGATGCCCTCACTCATGTATCATCCAGTGAGATGTCCCCAAAAATCCCGAGCACCAAGTTGCCTCCCCCAAGAATGGCGTGTGGCAGTTTGTGAGAGTAGGTCGGAGCGTGTGGTGCTTTGTGAGAGTGGCTCATCCTACTTTTGCCGGACAATGTTATTGCTTCACACTTTACTGATAAAGTCAGCTTTGCCGAGATGAGGCTTTGAATGGTCAGCAA
>LGRX02031552.1:0-12186 GCA_001247695.2 Cymbomonas tetramitiformis
TGCACATGCCTATCATCCCCCGTACGTAAACAATGAAACCCGTGCATGCTCTGCCCGTGCAGTGCCCTCGCAGGTGTGTGATGGTGGCTGCCCTTGAATAATTCCTAAAACGCGAGAACTCCGCAAGTTCGCACGATATAGGAACCATATACCGAGGACAGCTGCCCCCACCCCCTGCAGTTGTGCACATGCCTATCATCACCCGTACGTAAACAATGAAACCCGTGCATGCTTTGCCCGTGCAGCAGTGCCCTCGCAGGTGTGTGGTGGCTGCCCTTGAATAATTCCTAAAACGCGAGACCTCCGCAAGTTCGCGCGATATAGGAAACATACCGAGGCCAGCTGCCCCCGCACTCTGCAGTTGTGCACATGCCTATCATCCCCCGTACGTAAACAATGAAACCCGTGCATGCTTTGCCCGTGCAGCAGTGCCCTCGCAGGTGTGTGATGGTGGCTGCCCTTGAATAATTCCTAAAACGCGAGACCTCCGCAAGTTCGCGCGATATAGGAACCATATACCGAGGACAGCTGCCCCCACCCCCAGCAGTTGTGCACATGCCTATCTTTGAGGACAGCAAACTGTCCCGCAGCCAGCTGCATGTTCTCTACGTGGACTTCGAGAACGCCTACGGGTCGGTGGAGCATGACAGACTCCAGCACACCATGAAGTATCTGGGGATCCCGGAGGACGCGGTCAGAGTGGTGGCAGGCCTCTACGGGGGGGAGGCCCACAGGTCACCTTTTAGGATGGCCTCAAAGATAGAGCACCACAGCTCGGAACCCCTCATGGTCAAAAGGGGACTAGTGCAGGGAGACTCGCTGAGCCCCCTACTCTTTATTCTCTATTTGGAACCCCTTCTACGCTGGCTCAAAGCGGGCAACATTTGCCCGTGCAGCAGTGCCCTCGCAGGTGTGTGGTGGCTGCCCTTGAATAATTCCTAAAACGCGAGACCTCCGCAAGTTCGCGCGATATAGGAACCAGAGCTCGAAGCTAAATTCTTGATGAAGGGCACCAAAGAGAAGGAAGATCTCTTGATCGCCAAGCCGCAGACCAACGAGCAGGACGGCCTCGCCTACGTGAAGAGCTGTCGTCGCAGGGAGGCAGCTCTCAACACCGGCAGGAGGGTGGAGGACTCCGTCGTCAGGCAGAACATCGAGGAATGCATTAAGGGCCTGCGCATCAAAGAATACCGAGATCGCGTGTCCGAGCAGCTGCGCGTCAGCCATCCTGCCCCCAACAGGGTTACTTGGGAGGACCTCGAGGTGATTGTGGAGGTGCAGGACAAGCTCAAGAACGATGCAGAGGCTTGGGCCCTCACACTGCAGCAGGAGCTGGTTCGCAGGCTCAACTGCGTGTACTCCTGCTTCGAGGCCAGACAGATGGGGCTTGACCTGTCTGCGCTGGTATCAGCTATGAGGCGCTCGGGTTCTGCCTCCAAGACTGGGGACAGACGCAGGGACCCCAAGCAGAAGGAGCAGGCACAGCATGGTGGCGACGACGCCAAGAAGCCTGTGAGGGAAGCGAACAATGCCGAGCGTCAGAAACCTTCTTACAGCAAGGTGCCACCACCCGATGCCTCGAAGAAGTTTCAGTGTGACTGGTGCTTCACGCGCCTGCCCCACTCTCCAGAGCGCTGCTACACGGGGTGCCGTGATTCCCGGGTGCCGCCCAACTTCCATAAGGACAGGCAGAACTCCAAGTGGCCAGACGAGGTTAAGAATGCCCAGATGCGCGCCTACAACATCGCACACCGCTTTGATAAGCACAAGATGGGGATCACCACCAAGGAGTGGCTTAAGCTCCCTGAGGCCAAGCAGAAGCAGCCACAGCAGCAGCAGCAGCAGCAGCAAGTGGCTGCCAGTGCCGAGGTTAAGGAGAAACTCGCCGCAGAGTTGTCAGGCCTCCAGGCAGGGTCACCTCCAAAGGATGACGAGATCGCCGATGCACAGGCCCTATCAGAGGCCAGCGATGCGGATACCGAGTACAACTCCAACTTCACCCAACAGGCAGAATACGAGGAGGATGAGCAGGACTGCCCTGCTGGGGGTGGTTTGGGAGGTGGTCATGGTGTTGGCATCGACCACGCACCGAGTCTCCAGGCCAGCGCCGCTGTCGCCTTGGGCAACACTCAGCAGATGCGGGGCTTCCAGGTCAAGACGCCGGAGGAGTTCGACAGGGCCGCTCAGGTGCCTAGAGCCGTCCCTCCCGACGTACTCAGCAGGAAGGTCCACCTGTTGGCATCCAATCTTCGCAGCTCCGTGCGTGCCTGCTCGCAGATTGCTGCCATCCTGATATCCCAGAACGCCATTGATCTCCCGAAGGACATCGTGAATCTTTTGGCGCTGGAGGAGCTCATGGGCAAGGATCCGAATGATGCAACCGAACAGCCCACCGAGGTCAATGAGCATGAGTTGGAAGACACGCACGCCACAGCGACGCAAGGAGTGAGAAGGGAAGCAGACGGTTCAGGACATCGTGCAACCGAGGAGGTGCCATTGGACGAGATGCCGCGGCGGCGCAAGGAGTAAGAAGGGAAGCAGACGGTTCAGGACATCGTGCAACCGAGGAGGTGCCGTTGGACGAGATGCCCAGCGGGGTGGTCGACAGCGTCGCCGCTCAATGTGCAGCTGCTGCCTACGTGGACGATCTGGGGGTGGTTGACTTCAGTGACCATGGACATGTGCGAGCTGGTACCATCAAGACCTCCGCCTACGACGCACTGAGGGCAAAGATGGCGCAGCATCTGACCGACGAGCAGGTGCTATTGATGGCTCAAGTTCAGCCCATCTGCAAGTTGCAGAATGCCACTCTATATGAGGGGCTTGCGCTGGTGTCATCCGGTGGCGAGCTCATGCTGTACCGGGCAATCCTCATGGACACCGGCGCCAACTGTAACATCATCTCGATCTCTGTTGTGAGGCGACTGGGTCTTACAATCTATGAAGCCACCACCGGCGCCAAGGTCACCAGATGTGACAATAGTCCCACAAAGTTCACCCATTATTGCTACGTGGACGTCATTTTGGCAGCGGGCACGCCGCACATGACGCTTCACCGGTTGTACGCCTTCGTGACCTTCGAGGCTGAGAACTCCTGGGATCTGTTGATAGGCACTGGGCCGCTGAAGAACTCCCTGATGATTGACATCAAGTTGGGAAGTTGCGTGGCCGTGTCGCATGCACCGAAGGTTTTGGGCCTGGATGCTGAGGTAGTTCTTCCGCTGGTCGACATGACGACACCCAAGCGTCCTCACCAGCCCAGGAGGTTGGACCCGGTGGTATGTCTACAATCGGAGATCTTTGGGCATGAAACGGAGTGCAAATGGCTGGAGTGTCCACCCTTGGGCACGAGGGAGGAAAGATTTGCTGCCTCTGGGATTCGGTCTGAGCACATCCTTGACGGCGAGGAGTCGCCGGTGGGGTCACCGATGCCTTCGTCAGGGCCATCTGCTGCGCCCCCTAGACCCCGAGCCATCACACGCGCAGAGGTCGAGGCGGCATCTCGCGTTCACACGTGTTCGCTTGAGGGAGGCCGAAGGAGCTACCTGGCGTCGCTGACGTCCGTCGAGCTGGCAGGGTCAGAGCGCATGCTTGCGCAGCTTTACGCAGCACCAAACCCCTGGGTGGGTGGGCGCACGAAGTGGATTACCGATAGCCAGTCGACCGGGGGTCGTCCACCTCTGGGCGCTGATCTTGACCACAACTGGGCGGACCAGAGACTGTACCTGGACCGGCACCATGTGGCGCGTCTTTGCCGCATCCTGCAGGAGCTCCCTGAGGACGTGCCAGCTAGACCTTCCCAGGAGCATGTCTGCGTGGAGTTCGTCCGCTGCCTCGAGCAGAAGTGGGTGATGGTGGAACAGCTGTTGCCCCCCAACTGGCTGTATGTGGACCAGAAGTTGGATCACGACGAGGATAATGACTGTTGGGTGCTAAAGGGGAGCTACATGACACACGTGCCATCCCTTGCCAACAAGCAAGACGTCGTCAAGCCCAGGGAAGAAGGCCGAGCGCGCGATCGCCTCAACTCGATCCAGCGACTGCAGCACACGCTCCAGGAGCTGTTTACATACCCCAGCGGTGAGGTCGCTGGCACCCTCATGTGGGATCTGAAGGAGCGTGTCCTCTGTGTACAACCAAGTACAGCCACGCAGCACCTCGAGCTGCTGCGCTGCACGCTGGATCATGCGCGGGTGTACAACAGTGAGGAGTTGCTGGGTGAGCTTCAGCTCCCTCATTGGTACGAGAGCACTGGTGTTTGGACATACCAGCTGCTCAGGTACCTCTGCCCGGTGGACATAGAGTCCCTCTCAACTGGCGTCCTCCAACAGTACGATCTGTATGGCAGCTTGGCGCCACCTCTGGAGCTCATCGTTCTGGGTTCGAGCACCAAGTACTACCCGGTGGGAGATGGTCTTGGGGGAACTGGTAAGGTGTTCTCCCAGAATGCCGCTGCTCAAGAATACTTGCGCTTGGGGGAGATGAGGAAGATGCTCAAGGCATCCGACACCAGGCAGCAGGGCCAAGAGGCGCTCAATGCAGATGCGCAACGTAGGCCACCACCGCCCAACAACTTGACCAACTTCAGGCTCACCAAGCGAGCCCCTGCGCAGCCACCTGCTCCTGCCGCGGGAGCAGGGCCATCCCGGGCTATCGCAGGGCCATCTCGCGCCAGGCCGAGCAGCCACTCGCCACCTCGTTCGTCGCAGAGTGCACGACCATCTCAAGCTGTCGCGGGGCCGTCTCAGGCCAGGCCCAGTGGCCATTCGCCGTCTCGCTTCGCGCGCATGGCGTACGCTCGCACTCCGTCGCCTTCATCCAGCGACCATGAGGCCGAGGATTTGGTGTCGTCAAATCTTGACAGCAGCCCTCCTCATAGGAGGTCGCCCTCCGCATCGTCGGCCATGACCAACGCTGGCACGTGGGCGAACTCTTTCCGTGTTCCGCGTGGCTCCCCGTCAATTTCTTCGGGAGGCCCACCTCCTACGCCTCCGAGTCCGCCGAGGGCGGGTCCTCTGCCTCGGGCTCCTGGGTGGGTGCCTCCATCCCCAACGGAGTCAGATTACGACGCTACACAACTGGCCACAGCATCTGGTCACTCGTTGCGCCAATTCCTGTCCGCGGAGGGGGTGGAAGCCTTGAAGGATCGTCACAACCTCACTGTCTTCATAATACGGTTTCGCGTAACGGACTATGATCAGTGCAGGCAACGGCGCATCATGTACGAGCTCGGCGTCTGCAATCAGGAGCGGGGTCTCAGGATGCGGAAGCGTCCAGGCATCACCAGCCAAGTCGAGAGGAAGCACAACAAGACCATCGCGTGTGGGGAAAAGGGCTGGCGTCTCCCTCTTGGGGGACAAACTAGGTCTTCCGGCCTCCTGGAGGCCATGACTTCAGCCTGGGCTGATTTGTCGCACCGTGACTCAGGGCACAGGTTGCCGGGGGGCCATGCGCGGAACGTCGCGTTCGCGCTGTGCAAGTACGTGGAGTTTGGATCGGCGCATGTGCTGCGCTGCGTGGCGCATCCGGGTGCCACGCCCGTGTACTACATCTTCTTGGAAGACGAGCAGTGTCTTTCTTGGCGAGCTGAATTCACGAATGAGTACTTCGAGCGAGACGACCGGAAGTTCACTTCCTTGCAATGGGGGACCAGGCATTCAGCCGCGCCGTGGTTGATGCCAGCCCTAGGGGCCTTGGAGGCGCTGCGTCTTCCGCCGCCGCCGCCGCCACCGCCCGCCCATCAGGCTCACGTGGCCGAGCGACCCGAGCACATGGATGCGGCTTCACGGAGGAATGTGTTCGAGGTTCGAGACCCCCCTGCTCGTAGACAGCCAGGCGCGGGCGGCGTTGCACGCGCATCTGCCCCTTCTGTCGATCGCCATGGGGCCGCCACCCATGTCGTTCATGCACCAAGGGATTCCAGGATACCAGCCGGTCTCACGTCGCGGTGTCCTCCTTCTCCGGCTTCGATATGCAGCGCGGAGACGCAGGCGTTTCAGCGCTACACGGACGAACAGCGTAAGGCGCAGAGGCGGACACATTTTCAGCAGGGCTCCCCGGGCGCAGCGGGCGGGCGGCCCTGGTGAACGACCAACGCTGTGGCCGTGGGCCGCCTGCACGGGCGGTCCACTTACGGCCAGGTGTCCTGCGAGCGTGTATCACGTTTGCAGGCAGTGCAGTGGTTTGGTGGTGGTTGGGACGCGGTCCCGTTCCCGTGGTCGCCATATGGGCGATGTGGGAGGCAGTAGCCTGGCACCTGTCATGGTGCCCCTTTCAAGTTTGGTGGAGGCGTTTCGTACCCTCCAGGGAAGATATCTTACCCCGATTGGCCGGCCCCGGGCCGAACTGAGTCGCCAAAATGAGGCCCGGGCCGAAGAGGGGCCGAAAGAGAAATTGCTTTGGGGCCGAACCAATTTGGCGCAAATTTCTAAAAATTTGATGAAAATTTTGCGATTTTTGCATTTTCCCATACTTAAGATTAAAATTTTCGCGCCTGCGGCGGGCATTTTGTAGTTCGGACCGGGCGGGCCGAAGGCGGGCCGAAATAAATTTTTATTTGGGGCCGTACCAGCTCACCGGAAGATATCTTCACTGGTACCCTCGCTTTTGCACCAGCTGCCCGTATGGTGGTCGACTGCTCGACGTTGCCCCCTTCGTGCATCTTATGACGTCTGGGTCTTATGGGCTCTAGCCTGCGTTTGGTACGTTGGGCTCCTCATCTTGCGCGTCACAGGCATCTATGCTGGCGTGCACCGCGTGCGTGCAGGGGATTGGGTGGTGATGCCCCTTCGGATGGTGGTCATCTCCTTGGCGTGCTGGTCACGGTGTGTGCTCGTCCTCCTCTTCATGGTCCTCGCCTGGCTTTGGGTTTGTGCCGACATCTACGCTGGAGACGTGGCATGCCACGGCTCCGGTCCCTTGCATTGCCCGCTTGACGCCGGTCACATTCAACGTGGCCGTGGATGGACCGTTCCGACCCTGCGCTGGTCACAAGTCTTCTTGTTGGGCCGCGTGCACTTGCCCGCTTTGCCCGCCAGGTTGGACAAGCCTCGCTTCGCGGCACGCTGGGCGCAACTACGGCGCAATCTTCGCCTTCATCGCGTCGCACAAGCCGCCTACATGGCGCTTGTCCTTGCGGTCGTGATCTTTACTGCTGCTGGTGGGAGTGCTCGCTTGGCGCACGGGGGGTGGAGAGTCATGGCGTGCTTCTTCGCTTCGCACTCGCCGGCAGCTGCAGCGCATTTCAATCGAATTTTGCGATTTTTTCTGCTTTTGTGCGGAATCTTGTGGGTTGCTAGCAAGATGACAGAGTGTGCGCCTACTTATGGTGTCACATCACCCACACGCAGCGCCTAGGGTTCGTCCCCCTGCACTTCTTGGGAGGCTCAGCAATCCTCAAGGCAATGGGAGCCTGGCTGGGTGGCCAATGTCGCGGAGCAGGATGAGGTCTTGCCGTACACCGTGCTGGACGAGCTTCAACCTTTGGGTGACACGACAGTGACCAAGGACGAGGCAGCGTGGCTCGACACCGAGCTCAATGCCACGTTTGGAGGACATCCTGACTTCAAGGAGGAACACTGGGAGGAAATGCGGAATGTTCTTCGCAGGTGCAAGACCACCTTTGCCAACAGCCCTCACGATTTGAAAGGCTACAAGGGCAAAGCGAAGCACAACACGTTCTCCATCCCTTTCGTAGACGAATCCAAGGCCGCCTACCAGAGACCTAGGAAGTACAGTCCGGGCGAGCAGGAAATCATCGATATTCATTGCAAGGAACTTTTGGAGTATGGCTTCATAGAGCCAGCAGCCAAGCATTGCAGGCATGCGAGCAACGTGGTCGTAGCTGGCAAGAAGGATCACGAGACTGGCCTGTGGACTCAGACGAGGTTCTGCGTGGACCTCAGGGGTGTCAATCGACACTCCCTCAAAGACAACACGCTGCCGCACCGACCGCAGAGGAGCTCTACCAGAAGGTGGCCAAGGCCAAGTTCAAGACCACTCTGGATGCCACCAAAGCTTTCCACCAGATTCCCATGGCTACGGAAGAGGACAGGAGCAAGACGGCGTTTTGGTGGAAGAATCAGCTGTACCAATACACCTCGATGCCTTTTGGTGCAGCTGGAGCTACTTCTGCGTTCGTAAGAATCATGGACTACGAGTTACGGCACTTGCAGCATTGCACGGTGGCGTACGTCGATGACGTAGTGGTCTATACGGATTCCACGCCTGAGCAGCATTTGAAGGACGTTGAGGATGTACTTCGCACCTTGGGGGATGCTGGCATCCGTTTGCACGCAGGCAAGAGCACCTTTGGTGCAGCCACGGTGGACTTTCTGGGCTATCGCATTGGTCACAACTCCATTGGCGCGCAAGAAGCCAAATGCAAGGCCATACAAGAGCTTCCAAGCCCTCAGGACAAGACTGGGCTCCGCTCGATCTTGGGCATGATGAACTACTACAAGGGCCTGGTGGGTGAGCCAGGGGGCCCAAACTACTCTGAGATGGCCCGTCCTCTCAACGACCTGCTCAAGAAGGAGGTCACTGACATCAAGGCAGCCTGGGGGAAGGAGCAAGATCGAGCACTCCAAGAACTTAAGGATGCTCTCTGTTCTGGGAGGTGCCTGAGGCCCATCGATTACGGCAGACCTCTCATATTGTACACTGATTGGAGCACCTATGGCATTGGCGCAGTGCTGGGCCAGAAGGACGATGACGGGAAGGAATACATTTGTATGGCAATCAGCCGATCTCTGAGTAAAACGGAGAGACGGTACGCCAGCTTCAAAGGTGAGATGCTCGCAGTGGTATGGGCAGTGCGCACGTTGAGGCAGTACTTGCATGGGGTCCACTTCACCTTGGTGACCGACCACTCACCGCTCACTACCCTGATGGAGAAGGCCGATCTCCAAGGGCAACATCTACGCTGGGCAATCAGCTTGCAGGAGTTCGACTTCACGGTGCAGTACCGTCCAGGAGCCAAGAACAGCAACGCTGACGTGCCGTCTCGCTACCCACTGCCGTCCACGACAGATGAGACTGGAGCAAGGCATGAGAGGGAGAAGGTGACTGCGTTTCACGCAGGCGTGGGGGAAGTTCACACGAAGGACTTCTGTGACCACTTGTGCCTTATGTTGGCTGGGGATGCTTCCCCAGGGGAAGAGGCCACGCCAGAGGTGCAGGTTGCCAACTACTGCAGGATGGCTGCCATGGAGCAGCTGGGTACAGGACCAGTGCATCGTCTGTTCGATTTGCACTACCACGAGGAATTAGAATGCAATCATGGGGACATGTTCGACACTGACTTGCCCGAGCTGGTGACCGACTCTGGGAGGCTAGCCAGAGCAGCTTGGAAGGCGCTGAGCCTGGTTAGGCCAACGCGAGGCACGCATGGCGAGGGAAGCCCTGCTGTGTACAGCAATGATTACTTTGAAGGTGAGCGCATCCTGAAGCCCGAAAAGGTCGACACCAGGGTGCTGAGCAGTCGATTCTTCTCGCAAGCTCGGCAGGAAGGCGTGGTGTGTTACGAACCATGTGGAGGCCTATGTGCTGGGCTAGAAATGTTGCTCCGCAGTGGGATGAAGGTGGATCGCTACCTGTATCAGGACATATCCCCGAGCAGTCAGACGGTTGCCAGAGCCAGGTGTGCGGCATTGCTGAGACGATACCCTGACCTCATCTCGCCCCATGCAATAGAGCTTGGGGCTTTACCCCAAGATCTGCGCGAGACCACCAGCGCCGACTTCATACGAGCAGGAGCTCTTCAAGGACGCCAGTGGGTCATGGTATGTGGGTTCCCATGCCAGGATCTCTCCCCTGCTGGAACACTCACAGGCCTGGATGGCAGGCACAGCAAATTATTTTATGAAGTGGTCAGGCTTCTGTCCACACTCCAGCAGCTGCAGCGGCAGAGGCCTCCAGGTTATATCCTGGAAAATGTTTCTCCGTTGTCGCACAGACCCGGAACCAAGATCAGGGACGAGGTGTTCCCGTACATTGCCAGCGTCATTGGTAGACCAGTGTCCTTTGATGCAGCACAAGCAGGCGCCTACGCACATCGATTGCGGGCGTATTGGAGCAACTTGTTCCAGAGCCACCAGTTTCGCTCCGTCATGAGCAAGGTGGTGAGACCAGAAGGACGAATTGTATCGTCAATCATATGCAAGGGCTGGCATCCCAGGCCAGTGATAAGGACAGACCGCGCGCCTCACTACGTGGTGAACGTGGTGGGAGAACCATTGAGGGCATTACCCACCATCATGGCGACGCAAGGGTCAAGAGCGTTCAGAAGAGCGAGGATGGGCACCGTGGTGCGCAACCAGGACGGCGAAGACGCCGAAGAAGAATCTCGAGAAGTGAACCTCGAAGAAGACGCGAGCCATGGGCTACAGCGCAAGTGAGCTACGCATGGCCGACGGCCTAAGCGACGTAGAATTGGCAAGCATTCTGGGCCTGGCCATGGATCGCAGAGCAATGGAACTGTTGATGGCAGTCGCAGAAGCAAGCAGGAAGGGGCTTCCTCACAGCAAGGAGTCCCCAGAGGCGGAGAATTCCCCAGGACAGCCCATCGCTGTAGACAACAACTGGGCAGACCACGAGAGGTCGGACCTTCAGCAGAGGGAAGCTTTGCTGGCAGAATGGGTTGAGAATTCGAACGCATATACCCAGCAGGTGGCGAAGACTATGACCCACCGCGACTGGGAGGAGAAGCTGCGGATAATGTGCTCGCAAGGGCAGAAAGGCGCAGAAGGAATTGGAGCCCAGCGACAGAAGGCTGGAACCAAGAAGAAGAAGAAGAATGAGTGGCAGCTCTATACCATGGCGCAGTATCGTCAGAGGCATGAGAACCACTTCGTGAAGGAGGGCGCAACCCCAGCAGCGCACGTGGATGTGCCTGCCTGGAGTCCGCCTGCCAGAGAGTCAGAGATGAGGCTCCCCAGGTTGACGTGTACCACCAGATTCGAGGACCTGATGGCCAGCGTGGCCGAGCAGCAGGCAGATCGTGACAAGCATCGAGATGTACACGATGATGCATGGTGCCTCAGATGGTTGAAGTCCAATGGTAGAGTGAGGTTGCCCGAAGAGGAAGTTCGTCGAGTAAGGAGGCGAGCAGCACGACATCGATGGGACGAGGCCACGGACGAGATCTACATGGTCACTATGTCGGGCAAGGAGGTGAGAATACCTAAGCCTGCTGACCGTCTCGCGTTGGTTAAGGAATACCACTCCAGAACGGGGCATTGGGGCATAAGGCGGACGCAGCATCTTTTGTGGCAGCGCCATTGGTGGGCCGACTTGAAGAAAGACGTGGAGGCTGTGGTCACTCAGTGTGAAACCTGTCAGCGTGTGAAGACTCATTATGCGAGAGAGGAGGCATGTTTATCCCCCCTTGAGATCGTGTCGTTCATGTATCGCTGGTCGCTGGATTTGGCTTGGCCTTCGAGGAGAGAGACCAAGTCTGGCAACAACCGAGTGCTCATCATGACCGAGCACTACACCAGGTTCATAGTCTGCGTGCCCATTCCCGACAAGGAGGCGAGCACCATCGCAGCGGCATTTCGCAGTCATGTCCTGGCTGTGTTTGGAGCGCCAGCAGAATGCTTGGTGGATGGAGGTAAGGAGTTTGAAGGCGAGTTCAAGCAGTTGTGCAGAGATTGCCTGATTGACCGGCGAGTCACCTCGCCAGACTCACCAGAAGGCAATGGGCTGACCGAGCGAGTGGTACGCACCATGAAATTCTGCTTCAAGAAGCTTGCCTTGGAGAAGGGTCTTGATTATGAGTGGGATGAGCAGCTCTGGCCACTGGTGCTGAGCTATAATGCAGCACGCCAGGAGTCCACGGGGGTGGCGCCGTTCACCATGTTGTTCGCCCAAGAGGCAGTAGTGCCGCCTGATTTGAAACGGGCACCCAGCATAGATTTTGCTGTTGAGGTCGAAGATGAGAAGGATGCCAGAGTCAAGGACCTCCACCAGAGAGCACAGGTGGTGAGGCGATTGATGGTACACGCTGGTTGCAGCCTGGAGGTCGCACAGCATCGTGATACATTACATTACGAAGGGAGAAGGGGTGGGGGCCACGAGCCTAGTCCACACCAGTTCAAGGTGGGCGATTTCGTCTACATCAGGCAGAAGCCCCGCAGCGGCATGGAAGTCGCGACCAAATCAGCCATCCTGAAGCTGGTCAAGATA
>LGRX02031553.1:0-27440 GCA_001247695.2 Cymbomonas tetramitiformis
TTGAAATCTTTGAAAACTTTCAAATCGCGGTGCCTCCCCCTTTGCTTGGGAGTTTTCATTTTGATTACCAGGGAATCTTTGAAATCTTTGGAATCTTTGAAATCGCGGTGCCTCCCCCTTTTGCTTGGGAGTTTTCATTCTCTCTACCACGGGTTGAAATCTTTGAAATCTTTGAAATCTTTCCACACTATTCTGACCCACTGGTAAAAGTGGGACATAGTAAAAGTTGGCAAAATTCGAAATGGTCAGATCGAGGCTACGATTCACTAGATCTGTCTCAAATCGACGTTGGATGCCGTCCGTAAAAGTTGGCAAAATTTAAGTGAGGAGGTTTTGAACGTCAGATCTTGCCTAGTTACGATGCCGAGTTAATCGTGGTGTCGAGGGGCTTCGTCATGGTTTCACAAACAGGAGTTCCTTGAATTTCTGCAATGGTTCGAGTGAATCTTGAAGCGGGGCGGATGCTTAATCGGGTGCATATCGCGTCATTAAAGAGTACTCTATTATGTCATCCTGTCGAAAATAAATATGATCGCGTCATGAAAATCTCTTCCAACTGCCGTCGATTGACTATTAAGATTATCCCAGTCCGCCGATATTTTTACATGGATCTGATGAAAATTACATACCATATTTCTCATTCACATATAAATAATATGATGACGTGTCCGACCTCACCGTCGAAAGTGCGGCCAAACAGATATTCGTACGAACAAAATAGAATCTGCTCGTGTGTTTTCGCTCAGACCTCTGGACAGTAACTTACGGACGGGGGGCCCGTAAGTCACTGTCCAGCGTCGTGAGATGGAGGTCTGAGTGATTTTTTGTAAGCGGTGAAACTTTGCATACTGATAGATATGTGAGTTAGGAACAACATATTTTTTACTCGCGCGAGATCCATACATAATCTGGGATCTGTGTCGCCGCGCATGGGAGGGTCATTGGGCACGCATCGAGCGAAACGCTCGACATACGCACCGCATACAACCCTCATGCATACCACACGCATACCACACATATCATATATGCATAATGAACATCTTTTGAGCAGCTGACAGCGCGCTGTCAGCCCTAGCCGAAACGCGGATGTCAACCGCATCCACGTTTCCGCTAGGGTTTTTCCCTCATTCGCGCGCTCGTTCGCAAGCGAGCATGCGCACCGGATGAGGGAAGCGTTAGCAGAAATATCATCTTGTATATTTTTTCTTCCCCAAATAAATTGTACAGACTGAACGGTCAACCACACATCCCGCTGTGGGCTGATGCGTTCGTTTGGCGGAAGCGGGCGGAATTTCGGGATTTTGAAACCCGCAATAGAGGCGATATAAGTTATCGTTCTTTGCGAAACGGGTACCCACATATTAAGTAGGAATATGTGACAATATTTTGCAGCGAAAGATTGCTTAGATTAATATATAATCTTAGAAATCTTTACTTCGCTGAACAGCGGCAAACTGCGGGAGAGAAAGCGTTCCGCCTTAAGTTAAAACCACATATTTAACAAATAGCAATTTAACATGGAAGGGACAGCCACAGACGTCAAACAATGTCAGCTGAGCGAGAGGTGCATGAGAAATCTTTTCCTCTCGCACCAAATCTTTTCTCTTTGTAAACGGCGGGATGACATGCGGGCGTGGCATGTGCCATAACGCCATCTTTGACGTGCCATCCTTTTCGCGGGTACGCAAGATTAAATACAGATATGATAAAATTTTAATGATCGGTTTAGATGAACCAATTTATACTCTTAAATTTCTCACGACTAATGTCTCACGTAAAGATAATACACAGGTCATTCACATCGAACGCCAATTTTCAAACGAGTCCCTGACGCTGCGATCGACAAGATCTGCCAAAACCGAACGGTGGATGCTATGGGCGGACATCGGAGGCCAATTTCAGACTAGGTTGCTCAGACGTAGGATCTTCTATTTAAGATCTTCTATTTTGATCGAGGTGTCCAGCTCCTCTTCAACATTCTTAAGGGCGTCCTCCAGGGTACGGCACTGGCTCTCTACCAGGAGTCCGCCCGTGTCCACCCGCGTGATGGACGCTGCGCTCTACAGCGCCTTCGGTTCCATGTCGAGGCCACCACTGACCCCGACACCTTCCGCTTCTGGACGAAGCTGCGGTCGACCACCATCGACGAGACCGCTGACCCTGCCCCCCAGCTCACGGTGCTTCGGGTGCTGGGGGACAAGCACCAGCGCCTGCACCCCACCTACGACGATGCCGGCAAGGTGCAGGACCTGCATCACGTTCTTGGCCGGTCGGCAGCCAGCTCCCCTCATGTGTCACCACTATATCTGGTGGTGCTGCGTGAGCTGGCTGCCGGCCACGCATTCACGTTCTCGGCCCTGCTCCTTCGCCTCAGCACAGTCTGGCAGAGCGAGGGCCATCTTGCACGGCTCCGTTCCCCGTCCACGGGGTCCGGTGGTGGCAAGCACGCGCCCACCTCTGCATCATTCAATTCCGTGCAGCGCAGCAACATTGTCAAGCCCGTCGGCGACTGGAAGCCGCCGCCCCGCCACGGCCACTATCTCGTGTGGGAAGGTGTCGGCTACCCCTACGTTACATGCTTTCGCCCCTGGGGTCTCACTGACGCTCACATCCCCACCCGTGGCGTGTGCCCCTATTCGTGCGCGGCATCATTTGCCCACGAGCAGGCACCGGCGGGCGCGCCGGCGGCACCGCCTCGCCCCACGATTGACGCATGGTTGCAGCCGCCTGCGGCTCCTGCTCCCGCTGCAGCGGCCGCCGTACATTTTGCCGAGGGGTCTCCCTCCCCGCAGTTTGCTACAGCTGACGACTCTGACCCGGCGGCTTTCACTCTCCGCCTGCCTCTCGATCACGATCCTCCCGGACCAGAGCCCGACGACTCTGCGGGTCACGATGACGACGATTGGCCGGCACTGCGTACCGTACCGTGGATCCCGCCTATTCAGGGCGTCACTTCAGCGCTCAACTACAGCAACAAGCAAGATTAGCCGTGACGTGCACCTACGGGTTAGCACTGCCTTGTAGATTAGACTTGGGATTAGCCATTCTAGCCGAGCCGGTGTGGCTCCTTGTCTCTGCATGGCTGCCTTGCCTGGTGACACCTCATCCCCACGGGGTGAGGTGGTGTCACGGGGAGCCCAATCTTTCCCCCCCACTGTAAGGGGAGGGGGCGATGGGTCACCCGGCATTCACCCCTCGACCTGTGTTGTCACCAGTCACCGTGTCACAGCTCTTTGACTCATAAAACACTCTGCTCAGTATTTTATATCATCTTAGCACACAGTGAATCTCTGCCCCCCGCCATTCTGTTTCACTGCTTACCGCGATATATATATATACCCAATCATATATATATATCCCCTCTTTCGTGAGTCTTTAAGAACTGAATTGTTCCGTCAAGACGCATCTTCGCTTCTAGCATGCACTGAACAGCATGCGAGCATCAATGGCTATATTGTTTGGCCGATGCGTCAAGTTCACCTAGTGCTCTCGAGTTCACAACTCGATGGTGGTAACGCATCCATCCAACTGCAACACATGACTCTACACCAGCTAAGATATGTTATAAATGCGGTTGTAGTTCCGAGGATGGCATACCCCCTTAAAGTTACCTCAGCAATTGCCAACTCCTCAAAGAATGTCGCAATTGAATTATACAAAATGATAGCTTCGTTTATAATTAAATATTTGGGCTGCCCAGTTGACACCAATCACCAAATAATCTGGACAGCAGTCTGCCAAGGCGGGTACGGTATTGATAGTGTCTTTGATGTTGTAACCGCGTCGTGTATCACCGAAACTATGAACACCCTGTGTTCTGCGGATGGACACGAATATTGGCAACACAACCACACGGACCGTATCACTGATCCCCACCTCATCTCACTATACCGTAGAAATAGCAATCTATGGCTTAAAATAATAATTCAAAACATGAACAACGAAATGGGTAAAAATGCTATATCGGGTTTCCCCTTATCGCACTATGCAACCTACAGTCATACTAAAGACAAACGCTTTAACTGGTTTAGGCGTACAGGTCACATTATGGCAAAACTTGGATACGCTATTGACTCTAAAAATTACCCTGAAAATGAAGCGGGTGAGAATACATTAATCACCACCCTTCCCAGACAACTCTACATGTCGAGGAACGTTACCTCCGCAATACAAAAATACAACCTCAAGCACACAGGTTCCTTTCTAACTCCCTGCGGTGGAATGTTAAAAAACTGGCAAGAAAGTAAAGGCTTTTTCAGGCTGAATGGTAGTAGACCCCCTGGATGGCTAACCGAAATCGAAAAGGAAATGCTTCAAAACCCTGTAGATTTGGACCCACAGGCTAGATATGTCAAGAAACAATATAGAGACAACATAGTACCCCCGACACGGGTGAATTTCATTGGAAAGGAAATGGTGACCGAAATTCCATCTCTCTTATTCACATTACCAATATTGACTTAGAGGCCATGTCAATACAATATACAGAATACAGTAACAATGCCATAAACCCTAATGTCTTTGTCAGAATCAAAGGCACCAACAGTCTTCAATACGACTTTGAATATAGCATCACCAATGACGGTTGCATCCTAATTCCAGCAGGTTCTATTTTTGAATATAATGACCATATGGACCCGCCCTCTTCTGTCCTTGCTACAGTTAGTGATATCAACTCACACTATGATTACATCTCAGACAGACAGTATGAAACCATTATTGCCAGAATGAAAAACAAAACTGCGGAGGAAGAAAGTGAATACAGCTGCCCCAGCGACTCGGAAGAAGAATCCACCCCCAACGCCGAAAAGAGCAAACAAATGGAAGACTATGATATGGCAAGCGATGGTTCCCTTTTTGCTGGAAAGAAAACAGCATAATAATAATAATAAAACATTTACGCTAGCAGAAGGGACAAAGTCCTGAGAGTGCGGTAACCCTGCAAAGCAGGCTAGTGAAAACACTAGGGGCTACTCCCTCTACTATAGCGCGCCCACAAAGGGGCTCAACCCACTTTTCAGCAGGGTGACATCTAGAGAAAAAGCAAGGTGCTAAGCAAAAAACTCTAGAAGGTGGAGAAGCAGCCATGGCCGGGTGAGTGGAGGGGTGGCTGAATCTGAGCGGTGGGGAGGGAAGTCGAAGAATTAAGGGGGTATTTGGAGACGTTGAGGAAGGGGGGGTCGGGGTGGGCGGGGAGAGGGGGTGGTGGGGGAGGGGAGGGGGGAGGGCCCCCCCTCCCCTAGGGGACGGGGAACCACCTTATATTGCAAGACTTTTGAAAATTACTGCAAAAGAGTTTGAAGAAAGTCGTTTGATTGCTGCACAGCTTCTGTTTCTGTCATGGTCTCACTGCTCGAGATGTCAACTGTATGCGGGTCAGTGTTTAAGGTGGTGGGGGTGTTTAACAGAAACAAGTCTCGCCTATTTCTGGTGTGTTGCCTACAGATTCTTGAAAGTTTTTTAAGGAGAGGTTTAATCTTGCCACGGGGAACACCTATCGTGTTGAGGACAGTACCGAAAAGAGGAGGGAGGTACCCCATGAGTGTAAGTGCTTTGGGCCATTTCACGGTGCTAATGAAGGGCTTAGAAGCTACGTTGGTGATTGTCGTGTCATGGTGACCGCCATAATAATGCTCAGCACCATTCTGATGATAGGGGGGGTCTTGAGTGGGCCATGGGCACAACGAAGAAGGGAGTACGTTGTCCCTTTCGTTCAGAACTTCATTCCAAATATCAGGGCTAACTCCGGTGTATTCTAGTCTCCTCTCCGTGACTCTGGACTTAGGAAGGACATTGAGGAACCATCTAGCAATCTTTTTCTGTGTAGGCCTCCAGTCAAAGGCTGGTTGAGTATCGCTGGGTGCACTGTCTATAGCTATGATAACGACATCCGAGAAATCATCCTTATAGCATCCGCCACCTGGGAGAACGTAGGGGTCATCACCCGTCCAATAACCATGTGGGATAAATGGAATAGTGTTATGCGGGAATCTGAAAACAAGTTTAAATCCTTTATCAAACCATCTTTTTTGGTTTTTGGGAGACAGTGGAAGAATCCATGTTCCTGAAAATCCGGGTACAGTGTTGGCCGCTTTATGTCCCATTTCCAAGGTAGTCATAACCGCCGAAGATTTGCCCTTATCCTTTCCATCAAAGGGGGGATTTCCGTAAACTATTCTGCCAATGCCTGTTAACGGGTCCACGTAGGCATCCCAAGCGAGGCCATCAAAACCGATTTTCCCATGATAACAGAAGGGCCTGAGGGCTTTTTTCATTCTAGTGGTGGGTATGCATCTTCTCGAGTAAATTCTAGGGTGGGCATTTAGTGGGTTGGAGAAAAGTTCACAGCCGTTTTTGTCAAGGTTTCTGTCATCCACCAAAATATCTAAGAGGCTTCTTCTTATTGCATAGCAGTTTTTAGGGTCTCCCGATTCAAACTTACATGCATTGAGGGCTTCATGGATATCGTGTGCCCTATTCGAGTACTCCGCAAGTGAGCATGGGACTGCTTTGTTGGAAAGGCGGTGCCAAGCCAAAAGTTTCCAAAACTCTTTCTTTTGAACATATTGAAGTTCGGGATATTTAATTGTTCCCTTAACATGGTCCACTTCAGGCTTTGCGGTCACAGCAATGGTATTCTTTTTTGAACTTGATGGACGGTACATGCTAGCTTCCGGGAGAGCGTGTAAGTATAATTCCTCATTCATTTCCTGTCTTAGGTCAGCAAGTGGGAAAAGTTTCGATGGTTGTGTTCTGATGTATGTGGTACCCTTTCCAGGGTTTAGTAGTTTAGGTTTTTCTGAGATTTCTTCAGCGATGATTTTCCTTAGTTCGATATCTTGGGTTGTTCTAAGATTATATAAACTATCATTATGTCCTGGGCATTCAAGTTGGATGTGTTCGAAGGTGCATTTTGTATTCTGTTGGCAGTAGGGGCAGTTTTCGGACCCGATTTTCCCCAGTTTAAATAAGCGTGCAGGAGAGGCTTGAAGACCCAGGAGTTCTCTACTTCTAGAAGCGGTGAAAGCTTTAGGCGTCATTTCGGAAATATCTTTGGTGGGGGCGGTGTTATTCTCGTTGAGCATTCTCAGATGCTTCCCTTGGGACTGTAGGGTTCTCCAATTATGATAGTGTGAGAGTCGCTGAATTCTTCTGATGTGACTACGTATATCGCCTAAAATAGGGACCTCAAAAAAGAATAATGAGAAGGGTAGTTCCTCGGCAGGGTCGTAGCGGGAAATGTCAAAACAGCCCCCTCTGAATGAGGCTCTTTTAGCAGTACGGTCCACTCTGTCGTGGACTTTGTCATTATTGTGACCCCTGATCCATTTAAGGATGATTTTACTGTGGTCTCCTTCACTGTAGAAGCCAAGTTCTTCTAGCAGTAGGCGAACAGCCTGCACATCTCTGCGATTAGCTTCACGTAGTTTGTCCCGAGCACTCATGGACCTGCCATCCTTTGTTACCGCAGATATTGCTGCCATAGAGTCAATGGCATGTACCATTGGAGTAATAGATTTGAGGAGTTTCTCTTTTTGTTCTGTGAGTAGAAATCGCAGTCCCGCAATTTCAGCAGATGTGCTACTCGGGTTTTGGATATCCTCCTTGATAAGGAGCCCCTGTGCGGAGAAAGTTCTTGAGGGGGGGATATTCATCTTCCGTACAAGTGGCATCCCGTTGTCAAAGTTTTTTATAGCATATGCTGCCCCACTGCATGCTGTTTTCTTTCCAGCAAAAAGGGAACCATCGCTTGCCATATCATAGTCTTCCATTTGTTTGCTCTTTTCGGCGTTGGAGGTGGATTCTTCTTCCGAGTCGCTGGGGCAGCTGTATTCACTTTCTTCCTCCGCAGTTTTGTTTTTCATTCTGGCAATAATGGTTTCATACTGTCTGTCTGAGATGTAATCATAGTGTGAGTTGATATCACTAACTGTAGCAAGGACAGAAGAGGGCGGGTCCATATGGTCATTATATTCAAAAATAGAACCTGCTGGAATTAGGATGCAACCGTCATTGGTGATGCTATATTCAAAGTCGTATTGAAGACTGTTGGTACCTTTGATTCTGACAAAGACATTAGGGTTTATGGCATTGTTACTGTATTCTGTATATTGTATTGACATGGCCTCTAAGTCAATATTGGTAATGTGAATAAGAGAGATGGAATTTCGGTCACCATTCCCTTTCCAATGAAATTCACCCGTGTCGGGGGGTACTATGTTGTCTCTATATTGTTTTTTGACATATCTGGCCTGTGGGTCCAAATCTACGGGGTTTTGAAGCATTTCCTTTTCGATTTCGGTTAGCCATCCAGGGGGTCTACTGCCATTCAGCCTGAAAAAACATTTACTTTCTTGCCAGTTTTTTAACATTCCACCGCAAGGAGTTAGAAAGGAACCTGTGTGCTTGAGGTTGTATTTTTGTATTGCGGAGGTAACATTCCTCGACATGTAGAGTTGTCTGGGAAGGGTGGTGATTAATGTATTTTCACCCGCTTCATTTTCAGGGTAATTTTTAGAGTCAATAGCGTATCCAAGTTTTGCCATAATGTGACCTGTACGCCTAAACCAGTTAAAACGTTTGTCTTTAGTATGGCTGTAGGTTGCATAGTGCGATAAGGGGAAACCCGATATAACATTTTTACCCATTTCGTTGTTCATGTTTTGAATTATTATTTTAAGCCATAGATTGCTATTTCTACGGTATAGTGAGATGAGGTGGGGATCAGTGATACGGTCCGTGTGGTTGTGTTGCCAATATTCGTGTTCATCCGCAGAACACAGGGTGTTCATAGTTTCGGTGATACACGACGCGGTTACAACATCAAAGACACTATCAATACCGTACCCGCCTTGGCAGACTGCTGTCCAGATTATTTGGTGATTGGTGTCAACTGGGCAGCCCAATATTTAATTATAAACGAAGCTATCATTTTGTCTAATTCAATTGCGACATTCTTTGAGGAGTTGGCAATTGCTGAGGTAACTTTAAGGGGGTATGCCATCCTCGGAACTACAACCGCATTTATAACATATCTTAGCTGATGTAGAGTCATGTGTTGCAGTTGGATGGATGTGAGAGTAGATTTAAGTCTGTCGATAAGGATTTCCGCCTGTTTGTCCCATTCCCCATTTAGTGCAAACCATACTCCGAGATATCTGTTTACCTCTTTGCTGTTGGAGAAATCGAGGAATTCTGGTGACTCAGGGGGTATCCATTTCGAATCAATGGAAGGACTTGGGTCATTTGTATTGGGCTCCAGGTGACCCCCTGAGATGAGTAAATCATCGGACGGGTCATATCGCGTTACTGTTTTGCCCTGAGGTTTAATGCGCTTTCTGTAAGAGTATTTGGATTTCTTAACATTGATGGGAATACCAATGAAGCTCATAAATTCATTAACTACACCTAGCATGTCTTGAACTTCGTCTTTAGTTTTCCCCACGAGAATGATGTCATCACAAAAGAACCGTGCAAAGATATTTAAAGTGGTGTCCTTTTCTAATAGGTTTTGGGAGGGAGGAATAACATTATTTCCTGGTTTGTCTGGTCTATGGCGTTCCGAGTTCAGTTCATATCCATATGTGGATCCTGTCGGGTTTACACCGTTTGCTCTTTTTGCTAACCAAATTGCCAGAATGTCCATAATGGCTACAAACCTAAGTGGGCTCAAAACTTCTCCCTGAGGAACTCCACATTCTAGGGACCATTCATCCGTGAGGCCTTCTTCAGTGAGTACCATTCTAGAAGCATCATTGGTAATGTCTGAGATGATGTTGATTATTTGTGATGGGAGTCCCAGCTTTCTCGGCGCTAAATTGCTCATCCAGAATTCAGCTCTGTCAAATGCTTGTTTGAGGTCCAGGTAAACTACGTGAAGGTCTTTGTCGTATCTATTGGCATCCGAAATTACTTCATTCAGAATTTGAAGTGAGTCATCTATGTTTTTATTCGGAAGAAACGCATCTTGAATGGGAAAGAGAATGGGGTGAGTGTTAAGAATTGTTTTGAGACGGTTAGCAATTATTGTGTTAAATAGTTTAAGACCCGTTTCCAACATTGTGAGGGGTCTAGAGTTATCTATTGTACATGGTGCAGAGGGATTTTTAGGGATTGGAAGGATGACTCCAGATTTTGCACTCTTTGGAAATTTCCCAGTTATAAGGATGTGGTTAAAAAGTGAGACAGTAACCTCTTGAAAATTTTTTGGGCCCTTGATCCACTGCGAGTATCTCATTCCTGAGGGTCCTGGTGCTGTGGAGATACCACAGTCCGAGTATGCTTGTTGGAGTTCTTTGTGCGTGATTTCTGTCAGTAGTCTAGCAGCGGCCGTATCGGGGATTTTGGGGCTGTCCTTTAGAATGTCAGTGAGCCACTGTGGGAGTTCATCTGGCTCATTCGGGTTAGTAGAAAATAGTTTTTATTTTTGTATTCATCTAGTGTTGTGTTTAGTCTTTCTGTCTTTATCTCAGGTATCTTTCCATCACTACCTGGGGTAGCGGCTGCACCTTTTTCAGTAGGTTTCATCTTTCCCATGACTGTGTCTAGAAACCTCGAAAGGTTAGTTGAGAAAAGATGCTGCAAGGCTTCCTTTTCTCGGAGATTGCGTCGTTCAATGTCAGTGTCTCTGCTTTTCTGAAAAGCATTTCTGATAATTACATAATTTTCATGCAGACGTGATCCCCATGTGGCTGCCGTTTCATTGTGTTTGGGTTTGAGCGAGGCAAAAGGTAGCGTGCGGGCAGCCTTTTTGGCTTGCTTAGGAATGTTGCTTGCATGAGTTCTCGTGTCCAAATATTTGATGATGCGGCGTACTGTGTTTAGCCATTTGTATATATAGTTAGATACTGCTGATGGTTTTTCAGACCTCCCAGCTATGTTCAGATTCTTGGTGCCAAAGGCGTCACTTGCCGCCTGATGTGCCAATTTGTGCAGGGTATCCCATGTCGCGTCAGGGTGCATTTCCTTGGGCCCAGTGCCGCCGTTTCTAGTTGCTTCCGATCCATTTTCCATTTCGAGTGTGTTATGTAGTCTTTCAGTGTAAGACACCCAGCCTGTAGCGTATTGGAATAAATGGGCGGTGCAATCTATTTTTTCCGAATGCATCTCAGATCCGTACAGGTTCCAGAATTTAGCAGGCATATGGGGTTGTAGGAGAATATTCAAGCTGGTCATGTGCTCATCTGTGTTGGATTTCGTGATTTTCTTAACTTCCAGTGAGCTGAATGACAGGTGTCGTTTGAGATAGGCATTAACATCTTTCTTATTTAAAAGGTGGGGCGAACCTATATGCCAGATGTTATCTTTGTCGTTATGGCCTAAGTTGAGACCACCTTCCGGCATCCCCTTTCCTCTAGAGAGTAGGTGAGCTGCATGCCATGGGCTATTAAGGTGAATCCACCATTCCTTGGGTTTGTTGTGCCATTTTAGACATTGTTCTATATTGTCTGTCTCTTTATTTTTAGCTATGAGCTTGCTCACTGTTATGGGGCTGCCGTCAGTATTATCCCGTTTAAGATCGAGATCAGTGGTGTCACCCTTGATGGTGCTGATAGCGGCTCTAGCTTTGTTTTTATTGATGCACGCGTGCACAAGTTCATTTGTGCTGTATCCGTTTGCTTCGAGAAGTCCTACAATATCTTTCTTGTTTATTTTCCTTTCTGTATCCTTATTTTTGTTTGTCATTCTAATTGGGTACCCTGGGTACTCATCATGTGTGGTTTCCTTGGCACCATTAAATCTAGGTGTTGGCAAAGTTGTATCGGTAGAAATCTCCGGTTTGGAGTCGTTTTGAGGGAGCTTAAATTCAGCCCATACTATCCCGTGGTCGGAGATGATATAAGGGTTTTCCTCCGTCCATCCTGTTTTAACTGTCATTTCTGCCATAGTTGTGTTGGCCATGATATGGGTGAGTTTTGCTTTTGAGTTTTTGGATATGACATGTGTGAAAATTTCCGTGTTTTGATTACGGTCCATTATCAGTTCATTAAGAGAACATCTGTCATTGTTGAAATAAGTTAAAAGATGCTTATTCTTTTCGACATGCTCTTGATATGACATGTAACTTCCACCTGACACCCGCTGATTTGGGGTAATGGTACAGTTTTTGTCACCTATCTCTACGTAGGCCTTTTTTGGATTATTTCCTGCCTTCCCTGCCCAATCAGTAAGTGTGTCATATAATTCCACTTGTTCCTCTACTAGTGTGGCATCATTCATATAACCGCTGGCTATGTAGAGCTCAAAACCGTTATTTCCTGAAAATTTGGTCATTACTGCTCTCTTTGCATCTCCATCGATTGTGGTGACCGAGGTGGAAAGTGGTAAACTTTTCGGATTCCATAGGATCATGGAACCAATGGAAGCTCTTTCATTTACATGAGACGTGCGAAATTGGATTCCTTTTTGTGTCATTAGGGTTTTAATTAATGCAAGGTTTTCAGTATTTACCTTGGTTTCTGATATACATATTATATCAGCCCGTCCGTCGATTAAAAGATTGCAGATTGTTTCTAATTTGATTAAACTGTCTTTATCTTCTTTGTGGTGTCGGAGGCCTCTCATATTCATACCCATTATAATCAAATTGTTAGAGTGTTGTGCGAGTTGTAGTTTTGTGAGTCGGTCTAATTCTTCTGACTGTTTCATGGCGCTTTTGTGTTTTGCTTTTTGTAGTATGCATCTGCCACCTGCGTCATAAATGTTCTCAATATCAAAGATTTTGTTTGTGCATTTGGTTTTAAGGATTATTCTCTTTTGTTTATGAGAGTGTTTCCTGCGGTATCCATATGTGTGGGGTTCACAAGAAGGCTTTCCTTTGCCTGAGATGAGGTGATTATAAGCAGTGTGGGTGGATTTACAGTCTTTGTTTTCAGAATTTGGCTTTGTTGGATGTGCATCAATTTTCGGAAGGTGAGTTCTCAGTGATTGTCGTATGGTCGAAATGGCTTTGTTATTTTCATGTTTGATTATCCTAGCTTCTCCGCCCGTTTGTGGTAGAATTCTAATATTTAGGTTTTCAAGTTCGTATAGAAGGTCTCTGTTTAATTGTGCTGCTGAGAAGAATTCAGTGTTGTGCAAGATGTGAAAGGCTTTGTGGGCTAGTGTAAAATTGAAAACCCCCATGTTATTCGGATGTACTCCCAGTTTCAAGGTTATGCGGTGCACACTTAGGTCTTGAGGGAGAAGTGTGAAAATGTCTTTCTGGTATTTATTGTTAGAGATATCAAACTCACAGTGAATAATCTTTCTTTCTGGAATGATGTGGACTGCAGTTGACCATATGTCATTAGTCACAAGAAGATGAATTTGAATGCTGGTGTTATCCGTGCTCGAGGTGTGGTGATATTTCCTATGCGATTCGATGGCTTCTGAAACAATTGTGTCATTAGTGGTGTGTGTCTTCCATTTCAGTCTAAAAGTTTCTATCAGAGTTTCTATCTGCTTTTTAGGTGTGGCACCTCTACGTGTGAGGATATGGTGGGAAGGTGAGGTCATATTTGGGCCGCTGATCGCGGCGTCGTTTCCAGCGTGCTCCAAGTGTTTGAGCTCCAGTGTGTTGCTGGTATTCTTGGCCAGCAGTCCTATTTCTTTCCTCATTTCTAATCGGTATTTATGTATTTCCT
This sequence comes from Cymbomonas tetramitiformis, assembly GCA_001247695.2. Classification (NCBI taxonomy): domain Eukaryota; kingdom Viridiplantae; phylum Chlorophyta; class Pyramimonadophyceae; order Pyramimonadales; family Pyramimonadaceae; genus Cymbomonas; species Cymbomonas tetramitiformis. Next base: position 13,626 of record LGRX02031553.1, read on the forward strand.
TTTGCATTGCTTTGTCACCATACTCCCCACTACATAAATCAGATTTTAGGTACTCGAAAAATGAGGTCTGGTGCGAACCTCTGTTCCATTGTGCCCATTTGAAGGCGGTTTTTGCTACCCATGTGCCACAGTTATATGTATCTGTTTGGAATGTATCCTTGCTAATGGCAATTGTGGATTCCTTATATTCTGTAATGGTTATGAAAAATTTCAGCCAGGTTTTGAGTGCTACCTCAATCATATTAATGGTTTCTCTTTCGGCTTTATCTCCAAAGGGGTCATATATGTAAGCTTCTATTTTCCCGGATGATGATAAGCGGATCATTATAAGACGCCAATGTATATTGTCACACACGCCTATTTGTGTGTGACCATATTTCTTGAGTCTGCTATTAATAAGTTGTGTGAGTTTTTGGTCCTCCCCTGTCATCTTTAGCATCATGTCTGTGAGGTCCATAGGGGCTATGGTACTCAGGTCCCGTATTTTCATCGCATCACCAACATGAGTTGCATTTAACCACCCCTTTTCTGAAAAAAGTGATTTCGTGGCCATTTTAGTTTCATCTACTGCATTATCTTCGGTGCTTGCTCCACCACTTAACATCTGCTCAGGTTCAGGCATATTATGTTGTTTGGTATCGTTACCCTTCTTGTGGTGGGTTTTATGTTTCATTATTCTTAGAGGTGATTTCATTTTTGATTTCTTAGTATTTTGGGTCCGTGTCCTTTCCCAAAGCCATGCCATTTTGGGGTTTTGAATCATGTATTTCAAGGCGCTCTTGCTGATCCTTTTGCAGGCTTTAGGTCTCTTGTGGGCTAGGTGTATTATGACTCTAGGTCCCGGGAAATATTGTTTAGGGTTCAACTTCATTTTGTTGAGTCCCGCCATTAAATGAAAAAACATGATAGTGGGCCCGTAAGTGGTTGTTTGCAGTTCCGCTCGTGTTTTAATAATATTTTCCTCACATCTCAAGAGGTGTCTCATTATGTAATATGTCATAATTATGCTGCCGCTTATGTCTTTATCTATTTTTATTTCCATTTAAAATATATTTCGGACCGTGCTGGGCTTTCTATAAGATACATATCTTGTGTTAAGTTAGCAGCCCGTATTTTGAGGTAAAACTGCCGTGTTAAGTTAACACATATGTGTGTTAAGTTGACATATTGTTGCCTTAAGTTAACAGGCTGCCGAGTTCGGTTTGAGGACTGTTTTCTTAAGCTATCAGTGGTGTATATTATGCTAACAGACTGTATTGTCACACTACCAAACCGGCATTTATTGGTGGCATGGGAACTAGTTGAGTTACTAGCTTGTTTAGTGACGTCTACGTATCTGTTTGAAAGGTTTAGTCTTCTATGTATCAGTCTGACAGTGCGCACCTTGCTTCCCCCATTCCCGTGGCTTCTGAGCATTATTGTGCTCTGCGTGTTACGCGTTACACCCACTTGTTGCCTCCCCTCAGATACCATATCGTTTATTTGGGCATTCCTCTTTCGCACATGGTTTCGTATAAGTCCTCGGGTCCCTTCCCTAAAATTTTTTGGTTCTAGGCTCTTTTTTGCAAAATTTCGATTTTTAGCGAATTGTGCCTCATGCAATTCGCTTCTGGTCCAAGGTTGTCCGTTTTCCTTTATTTTTTCCCTACTATCCCTTATTGTCATATATAAGCGTTGTGTGAAATATTTTCGCCAAATTTTACTCCTACACACCTCTACCCGTACCATATTCCCTAGGTATCGACTCGGGAGGTTAGGGTTTCCTATTATTTTGGTGCTTATAGCCGCCTTTCCCCCTAGAATCATGTGTTCGTGCCCCCGGGTCTCTCGTAAGTCATTTCCATGGTCAGCATGCATCCTGACCCGCCAGTTTATACTTGTTTTCAACATATCATTGTTTCCCTTGTTACGCGTTACAACCATGTGTTGTCTTCTCTCGGTTGTAATATCTCTTAATTGGGTCTCATGCTTTTGTATGCAGTTTCGTACATACCCTCGGGTTATTTCCCCCAAATATTTCAGTACTATGCCCTTTTGTATGAAATTTCGATTCTTTACGAATAGCACATAACACAATTCGCTAAAGTTCCAAGGTTGGGTGTTCTTATTTATTTTCCCCATACTTGTTTGTGCCACCTTTTCTGGCCACTGTGTGAAGTGTTTTTGTGTAATTTTGCCCTCATGTGTCTTTATTCCCCCCTTTCCCTTTAGGTATGGCCCTCTAGGCTTAGGGTTTCTTATTATTCGCCCTTCAGCTCTCGGAGACCGCTTTAAGTTAGAGCCGGACCGCTTCAGGTTATCTGTCGGCACATTAAGGTTATCTGACCTCCGTGTTGAATTAGCCGCATGCTGCTTCGGGTTTCCCGAGTCCTGTGTTTGTTTATCCTTTAGCCGCTTACATTTGTTGGGTGCCCTTATTAAGTTTGTTGCAAGCCGTGCTGAGTTATCTACTGACCGTATTGAGTTATTAGTGAGCCATGTTAGAGTATCTGCACACCATAATAGGTATACCGTAGGCCATATACAGAGGGCCACGTAACACTTTAAGTTAACTAAGTGTGTTGTAAAGTTAACTACAGTCCGTATTAAGTTATCAGCAAACCAAAGCGTGTCCGTTGTGAGCCGTATTAAGTTATCTGCGTGCGGTGTTTGGTTTTCTACGGTCCGAGCATACTGCCGTATTATACTTGCATATTGATAAATATATTGTGTTAACTTAACGGACCGCATCAGGTAAATTACACAAACAGTTTTAGGTTTAATGAAGTTACATTTTGTATATGTGCTAAGAGAACTTAACAGGCATGTATAGTGTGTTTTCTTGTGAGGAAATGACTTAGCTCTCATTAGCAGGTGGTGGTATGTCACTGGCAGGCTAAGACACACAATAAGAATGTTACTTCTGAGTTCACTCAGGTAAAAATTGTGGGACCAGTGTGACCTGCCGTGAGTTGGGGAAACAGTGCATAGTAAGTAAGTATTAACACACAGTTGTGCCAAGGGGTCGGGGTTGAACTGTATGCGGTAAGCACTGAGTCTTGAGAGGATTACAAGGCTGCGTGAGAGTGTTGTCAGTTCAGCTATAAAGCCGTAAGCCGCGGGGCTGCAGGTGTGTAGATTCCTAACATAAAAGTAAAGTCTACTCAAAGTCAGCGGTGGAGGATTGCCGTCACTTTGCCCGTGTTTCTGTTGTGTGAATCCCAGAGTGAATTGCAGATTGGCGGTACCTGAAATGAGGTTAGCAGCCAACCCGGACCATAGAGGGTTAAGAATGTGAAAGAGACTTGTGATTGAAGAAAGAAAAGAGCGTTGTGAGGCATATACCTGATTAGTTCTGTCCCATATCTTCGTCTTGTTCAGGCGGGAGCTGGTCAAACTGATTAGCCAATGCCACCGGCTGAGATGCAGCTGCCTCGGTGAATTCTTTCCTCCTCGATTGGCCCTCGTGCTGCTTACGTGCCGGGCTGCTTGAAGAGGGATCCGCCGATCTTTTTTGCTTGCCTGGGTTGTTTTGTTGAAAAGCCGTGATGTGCTCAGTGAACAGGGTAGGTGTGATGTATACAAGTGTGTGAGATCAAGGAACCAACACGGGGATTGACAAGAAACCCAAGACTTATAAGAGAGGTCAGTTGCTTTAAGTTTCTTACCTGTAATGCGACAAGCAGAGCAGGTACAACCAGGCGGGTGGTTGCCGTGGCGGTAACCGCTGTGGGTTTTCCGTGATGCCGGGATCCCGCTCGTGGATTCCGCCTGCTTGGCAGCCGTGCCAGCCTTCGACGTGGGTGTTCTGTTGTTATCTGCAGCAGTTAAGTAGGACCGCTTGGCCATAGCGATCTTGCGGTATTTGGCAGGGCAGTTTCTGGAACAATGGTTTAGGGCTTCACGTCCTGTGCAGCTCTTGCAGATGTAAGCAGAGCACCTGTTTTCATAGTTAACTGGTAAATATATTGTTGTGTTTGTCCATGCAAGAACGATATGTATGCAAAGTTAAGTTAAGTAAGCACATAGGCACAAGAAATTGTCACATCGCACCTGGAGGGGCTCTAAAATGGGGATTTGGGTTAGGGTTTCAAAGTATTGATATATTTAACATAAAACTATGATATATATATGTGTCTAAACACAATTCGATGTCGAGGAAAACGATGGTCTAATCCATTTTCCATGATTCGCACGCGTTCGGATGCTATTTTGGCTGAAACCCTATGGGGTGTCGCCGCGAAACATGCATGACCCATCTACACGTCACTTTAATTATGCCCATTGGTATCTTCCCTAGCGGGGTATGATTCCGCTTGTATCCTAACCATTATTTATGCACGTGCTTTCTTTTCACAACGCGGGCTTTGATTCCGCCTCTTAGTATCATTTTAAGTAGCACGGATATTGCTCACAATATGATACGGCTATGTAGCCAAGCGCCGTAAATATATTATCAGTATACAAAATAAACACTGCAAAGTTGAACAGCAATGCAAGTGTACGGATGAGCGGGTTTGTGAGTGCAGTCTCTCTAAGAAGATCTGCTGAAGCACAACGCTTCCTCACTTTTGTACCTTACGTCTCCCATCATCTTAGATGGTACCGCCATTGGGTTGTGAACCCGAGACGTAGGTTGAACGACCAGCATGGTAATAACGACTAGTTCGTTCATGCTGCGCAATCCGAGTTTACATTTTATTAGTGATGGTGGATTTAACGTTGTACAGATTTCAACGTTATTTGTGGATGCAGTGATTTTATCAAAAGCAATCCATCAGAAATAACCAGATCGGAATATGAAATGGATATGTGTGAATCCTATCCACCTTCTTCCCCCTTGAGGAAGTGTGAATACATAGGCAGTCAGTTGTTTATATACCTTATAGCTTATAGCTTATAGCTTGCAGTCCTTATAGGAAGCAGCTCATACAGTTTTAGGGTTGTTGCCCAACAGTTCTTGGGTTGTTGCCCGATATATAATCATGTCTGCATCGAAAACAGCATGACATATATCCGCCAAACACAAAGTGTATCCAATAAATAGGTGGCATTTAGGGCATATCTGGTTACAGTGGCCCTTTCACCCAATAATATGATTAGGGTGTTACATGATATCAGTAACCCTAATATAGGTAAAAAATAAGCAGTATTAATTTTTTGCAAAGGTTTTTAAGCAAAACTGCATTTAATACCTACATGAATGTAAGGTGGTTTTCAGGAGGTACGTTACACCCCTGTTACACACATTTAATTTTAGGGTTGTTACAGGGCGTTACACATGCTGCATAAATCAGGGATTGTTATTTGATATATAAACATTCATTTCAGCAAAAAAAAATCAATCCAAAATTTTCAAAATGTGTTTTACGTACAGCATTTTGAGCGATTTATTGTTACAGCAATATGTATACCCCTATATATTCAACACCTAATATTTAGGGTGTCACACAGATATGACATGTGTCATTATGATTTCCTGATACCTCAATAGGCATAAAATCATAATTTTGAATAAAATGGGCACACATTTTTCATTTTGAAATTAAACGTGGAGCATTTTTACCCATTTTACAGCTTTTTCAGCTATCTAAAATATTGCTTTGGTGACATATCTCAGTGTATATGTGGAATGTAAGTACAGAATCACTGTAAGGAACTTCACTTTTGCATATGACAAATTTCATAGCAAATAAGTGAGTTGTGCTGTATATCAATATTTATGGTTGACAGCATTCTGGGTTTTACTGATTCAAACCCATGCACAGCAAATGTACTTTTCTGATTATGTATAGATTTATCAACTTAAGTGGAAACACCCACTTTAGTGATATTTTTCAACCTATGATTTGTTCTGAGCATAGGTCTGTGCTCTTAAGATTTATCAAAGTGATATATCTTATTTAGAACAAATCTGGACTTTGTGACGGGAAGAGTGAAATATATATATATAGTGAATATATATATATATGAACGCAGGCAAAGAAAGCTGAGCAGTGGCTCACACGGGTTTCGCAGTCAAAAAGATGATCGAATAAAATACTTAGGTGTTTTATGAGCTGAGAGCTGAGAGCTGGGAGCCTGAACCTGACACCGCAGATCGAGTGGTGACACAAGAGCAGGGCTGCCGACCCCCCTGGGAGAGGGGGGGCAGAAGTCACTGCTTCCATGACACCACCTCACCACGAAGAGGTGAGGTGCCAGGCAAAGGAGACAGCAAGCAAACACACCCTAAACCCTAGCAATACAAATTGTTACGGGCCCAATGGGGCTCCCCAGTGTCAATCTAGAGCGGTACCCCGCACAGGCTGCAATCCGAAGCAAGATGCAAAGCTAAGGCTAGGTGACGTGCGATGTTTTCTTTCAAGGTGCACCACCAGACGGTGGTGCAATGCCGTGATCGGTCACGGCCGATTTGCCGAGGTCCGTGGGCGGGATGTAGACGGGGCCAGAGCGGAAAGCAGGCCAGTCGGTGTCGTCATCCTCGTCGATGTACCCAGACAGCGCCATGGCGCCAGGCACCCACGCCGCCTCACCAGCATCAAGACCGATGACCGGCCCGTTGTCCATCTCGTACGAGTCGGGAGCGGGCTCGATGGAACGAACGTGCATGACAGCAGGGCCCTGCGGCGCGGTGTCATCCTGCGGTGCCGGCTCCACCTGCAGAGCACGAGCGGCAGGAGCGGCGGACGGAGGCCATGCAGATAGAGGTGGCGGCTTCGAGGGAGGGGGCGGAGCATCCGGTGGTACACGGTCAGGGCTAAATGCTTTGGTGCATGAGTAGGGGCAAACACCCGCAGTGCCGAGGTGTGCGTCGGTTACCGCCCAGAGGCGGAAGCAAGTAACGCAGGGGCTACCTTTCCCTTCCCATTGAAGGTAGCGCACGCCCTTGACGGGCTTCCAATCGCCGACGGGCTTCTCCCTACGGCGCGAGCCGAAGGAATAAGCGGAGCCACCATGGGACCCGCCACCACCGCCTCGGGCACCACCACCAGCCGCTGAGCCACCACCACCGGACACCGGCTCGGACCTGCGCGCCAGCGGGAACTCGTCGCGGAAGACCTTGCTGAGGCGGAGGGCGAGGGAGGAGTACGTGAAGTGTTGGCCCATGCCCAACTCACGGAGCACCACCAGGTAGAGGGGCGCGAAGTGGGGGGAGGAAGCGGCGGATGCGCGGAGGACGGCGTACAGGTTCTGGACGAGGTCGCTGTCGGCGTAGGACGGGTTGAGCTTGCGGTGCTTGTCCGCAAGCATTCGGAAAACCGCAAGTTGGGGGGCGGGCTCAATGGTCTCGTCGATGACCACAACGCGAAGGCGAACCCAAAACCGATGAGGGTCGGGGTCTCCAATGCCCTCAACGTGATAACGCAGCCGCTGCAGTGCGCAGCGGCCGTCATGGGGGTGCACGAGGGAAGACTCCTCGTAAAGGGTCAAGGCAGTACCGCGGAGAACCGTTGGGAGGACGATGTAGATGAGCTCGTTCAGGGTCAGGTGGTACACCTCGTACTCGTTGTCCAGATCCAGAAGCTTCAGGAACTCGTCGCGGGAAACAGGGCCAAAGACATGAGACACGTTGGCCAAGAGGACCGCGAAATCGGACTCAGCTTCGGGGGTGTCGAGGGTAATGCCAATTTTGGGCTTAAAGCCGTGGGCACAAAGTAGCTTCGATAGCTCCTCCCCATAGGAGAAGGCGAAGTCGAGCTTGTCGGTGAACTCTTCACGTTGAGAAGCTCGAACCGGAGTGGAGACCCATACATCGCTGTCGGCATGAAACTCAGCAGAGGTCGCGGACCGAGAAATCGGCGTTGGGCGGCTCCGCAAGGAGGACATCCGAATGATGGGGTCGTCATCCCCGCCAGGACTGGAAGCAGGGGTAGAATGGGGGGACCCCCCGCTAGCGGCGCGGGCGGCCCGAAGCCGACTGCCGAGAGGCGTGTTGGCGGCTGCTGACATGTTGGGTAAGACGTAGTCGAAAATGGTGGCCGTAAGCGTGCGTTGCGCACGAAGACAAGGATTGGGCGTTACGCTCAAATAAAGAACTGCGGATGCTGTTGCAGCACGTTTGGGGGGGAGGGCGCGGAGGAACGATACGTGACTGCCGGCCGGTGTGATGAGAAGTGACGTTGCGTCACTGTATACCGCGTTGCGCGGGATCCGAATGAAAGCTAAAAAGAACGTGAGAAACCACCAGCTAGTGGTAACCCATAACCTGACGGGAAGAGTGAAATATATATATATAGTGAATATATATATATGAACGCAGGCAAAGAAAGCTGAGCAGTGGCTCACACGGGTTTCGCAGTCAAAAAGATGATCGAATAAAATACTTAGGTGTTTTATGAGCTGAGAGCTGAGAGCTGGGAGCCTGAACCTGACACCGCAGATCGAGTGGTGACACAAGAGCAGGGCTGCCGACCCCCCTGGGAGAGGGGGGGCAGAAGTCACTGCTTCCATGACTTTGCTGGATACAATCACAGCAACTTGACACAGCACATTTATATGTGTGTGGTTGTCCTGAACACTATTGTCAGATATCATTTAAATACTGATCTGTGTGTTGCATGCAATTGATCTGATCAAGTCTGATTCAACTGTCAATATGCAACGTAGTTGTTGTAGTTGCTCCAGCGATGATATGTGGGATGAGACGAGTGGATTGCACCCAACAGTTACCAACTGTTTTATGGGTGCAGTATTTTGCCTTCGGGTCTGGAGATAACTCCATCCAGCCCTACAGCATGTTGTCTTATCCTGTTCCCTTATGTATCGCCATCATTGACACTTTCCACGCACATGTGTTTGGAAAGTGGTATCCATATTACCATATACAATATAGTTGATCTATTCACTCTGAGTCAGCGAATCTCAACATGTATAATGAATGCTAGTGTATGTGCAGTGTGTAGTACTGCTGATTAGTACTTATGTGAGTGTGTGTGTGTGTTTACTTGTACACACTCTGCAGAATATGTTCTGGGTATCACAATATATCCTAGACAATTTATCATGCAAGACAGTCAGCATACCATGTACTGATTACATCTAACATGATATATATAGTTTAGGGATCATTGTAATTCCATGCTAATCTCATTACAAAATGAGTTGCTTGATAGATTTTACATGAAGCTCAGGTGAGCATTCCATCCAGTAATCCACCATAGAATGTACATGTGATCTGGAGAGCATCTCGGCTCCACCAGGACATGACAAACTAATTATGGTGTTGAGCGTCACTTTCAGGCACCCTTTGCTACATGGATTCGAATATAGACTAGCATTCACTGCAATATGCTTATGCTCTATGTACTACAGCTGGTATCGTGATCAAGCTGTACTGTATAATAAAGCATGTACAATTCACAATCAATGCAATCATTCAGCATAAGATATGTGCATAGTATAAAAGTGTATGCACTGCATGTTGATGATTGCTGTAAGTGAAATAAGTGCATGTGTGTGTGTGTGCTGATTTGCACACACATGTTGAACAGATCATTGTGATGATAATAAGAATAATGCTGATGATTGAAGTATTTGTGCAGCCATCAGAACACTTTGGAATTTGCTGCAGTATGATAATAATACTTTCACAGCAACATAGTGGTAATGTATCCAAAGCATAACGATCATGTATACAGTCATTCTGCATATGATTTCGACGAGCTTATACATATGTGCTTCTCACTGCATGTAAACACATCAAGAATTGTACGCGCTAAAATCGAGCGTTCTTCGCATGTGACGAAATCATGAAGATCGTATATCGTGCTGACAGGCCATAAATCATTGTACGCGCTGGTATTGTAAACAGTGCGAAGGAATTATTTGCAAAAATCGCTGATATACGTCGCATACGAATGCGAGCGCTGACATGTATACGAATCAAAATTCTGTCGATGACCATTATGTAATATATCATTCTGGACAATTTTTGAAAGTGATTCATACAAGCGCGCGCATGCTGCGATTCACTTCTGTAGAAATATGCGACCATCGCGCATGCTGCCATCTGTAAATTAGTGACCATCGCGCATCAACATGTATGAAGCAATTTAGTGCAATTATGAAAATCGTGATACTGCGCTGATGATTTTCCACGCGAAAACGATTTCGCCGATGATTTGTCGCATCTGCGAACATGCATACATTTGCGAGCCATTTGTGCGAATACGTTTCATTGCTGCGTCGATGTATGCTATGTGCACACCTTATCGCGTATGTGTGCGATCAGCTGTTTCCGCGTGTATGCTGCGAGAAATCTCCTCGCGCAATCTCTGCGCTGTCGATATGCGAGTGTATATTGTTCGCCCTGCAGATATTCAATATTATGCGAGCGCTGTCGATATGCGCCCACCTGCAAACCTGCGAACATGTCAGGGTTATGACCGATGACATATGTGTCATACATGTCATACGTGTCATACCTGTCATACATGTCATACCATGTCATGTCATGTCATGTCATATATTATTATGACAGTCGGTCATGTCATATATCATTATGACAGTCGACAGTATGGTCGATCATGACTGTACAGGTCGAGTCGCGTCATACATTTATGACAGTCGTCAGTACATACGGTCGACGATGACTGTACATGTCGCCAGATGATTATGTCATATCATCAGGCATCCCTGTCATCGAGAGTTCGTATGATTGAACTCGAAGATGGCAAAGCAAAGATACATCTTGGAAACAAACCAAGAACCATCTTTAGCTTTCAGCATGCGCAGAACTCGCATGTGCGGCATGAACGAACTAGTCGTTACTACCATGTTGGTCGTTCAACCTACGTCTCGGGTTCACAACCCAATGGCGGTACCATCTAAGATGATGGGTGACGTAGGTATAAAAGTGAGGAAGCGTTGTGCTTCAACAGATCTTCTACGGAGACTGCACTCACAAAATTCCGCTCATACGTACACTTGCATTGCTGTTCAACTTTGCAGTGTTACTTTTGTATATTGATAATATATCGCGGCGCTTGTATGTTTAGCCGTAACAATGGTATTCTAAACTCGTCAAGGCACGAACACGAGAACTCAAGTGAGTGCAGCGTTAGATATTGTATATATCACATTGTTCGCAGGTTGCAGGTTCGCGCATACAAGCAACAGCGCTCGCAGTTATACTGAATATCTGCAAACCGAATAATAAATACGCTCGAATATCGACAGCATACGGATTGCGCGAGGATTGATCATCGCGAACATATCCGCAGCTGACAGCATTCGCAGAGAAATCGTCTTAATACTATAAGCGACAAGGTGTGCGCACAGTATACGGATCGTATACATATGATGTCAAAATTCGCAGGATTGTCACGGTATGCGAGATGCAGATGCGCTAGTGAAAAATGACCGTCGGTACGTATGATTCGCATCAGCTGCGAATGGACGTACGAAATTTCGTTAAACAGCGCGATCGCATTCATTTATGCGACAATACACCGGCGACAATGAGATACTTTGTGAAATAATTGGCAACATCGATTTTCGCAAATGATCTGCTTGAATCGTATACAATAATCCGCTCGTACGATGATTTTTAGCTCGTCAGCGCGATGTGCACCTGTCATGATTTCATCGGATGCAATAAACGCACGATTTTAGGGCGCATGATTCCTGATGTATCTACATGCAGCGAGACATTCATTTGTCTACGGTGTCCGCCATCCGTACATATGCCATGTTGCGCGCGTCAATATCCTTTGCAGAATAATTGTATACTCGCAGGGATATTTTGGATGGATGCATGACGGACACATGATTACTATACTGCAGCATTTTACACCACATATTGATGACTGCAGAAATACTTCAAACCGTCAGCATTTGTATGCTTATTGCAATATAGTGTGCAAAAGATGTATATACCGAGTTTGCAATGATTGCATTATATACCAACATGCAGCACATGAGTATATGCAGCACACACCAGCATGCAGCACGCACCAACATGCAGCATCACACCATGTATACATTCTATACTGAGTGACTGCAATATTGTAAGTTGTGTATGCATCACGTTAGCAGATGTTATGTATAAACCAGCTTGATCACGTTAGCAGCTGGAATATGTGACATTATATTACAATGCATCAGACATGCACATAAGCATACTTGCTGTGCATGTTAACTATATTCGAACCCATATAGTGTAAGGTGCCTATTCAATGATCTCAACACAATAATTAGCTCGTTATGATCCGGTGGAGTCGAGATACTCTTCGGACCACATATCGTTCTATTGTGGATCACTGAAAGGATTGCTCACCGGAACTATATGTGAAATAAACCAGCAACGCATTATTGTGAATGAGATGATCTCAGGACTACAACAACCCCTAACCTGATATATATCATGCTAGATTCATTCAGTACATGGTATGCTGATTATCATCCTGCATGATAAACTGTTTAGGAATGTTGAAATATCCAGAACTTATCTTCTTGTAAGTGTATAAAAGTGAACACACACACTAGGTACTAATCAGTAGTACCATACACTGCACATCACCAAGCATTCATCATACATGTTAAGATTCACTGACTCAAAGTGAATAAATTAACTATATTATGTATGATAATATGGATCCCACTTCCAAACACATGTGCGTGGAAGTGTCAGTGATGGCGATACATAAGGGAACAGGATAAGAAACCATGCTGAAGGGCTGGATGGAGAATATCTCCAGACCCGAAGGCATTATACAATGCTCAAATAAGCAGCTGGTCACTGCTGAGCATTGTCCATTCGTCTCACATATCAGCTGGAGCAACTACAACAAGTACATTGCATTATGATAGTTGATTCAGAATTGATCAACTCAATTTGCATGTAACATACAGATCAGTTTTCACATGATTTCTGACAATAGTGTAAAGGACATTCACACACACATAAATGTGTTGTGTGAAGTTGCTGTGATTTGTATCCAGCAAAGTCCAGATTTGTTCCAAATGAGATATATCACTTTGATAAATCTTAAGAGCACAGACCTATGCTCAAACAAATCATAGGTTGAGAAATATCACTAAAGTGGCTGTTTCCACTTAACCCCTTAGTTGCGGTTGGAATTTTTTGCAAAAATATGTGGTTTGGGGACAATTCAAAGTATTGCGTGATCATGGCCGCATGCACGCATGCGACATCATGTATGTTATAGGAGACCATCAAATAAGCCACAACGAATCATGGTATAGCTATATCTATCGTATATCTCGAGATATATGGATTATCCAACCAAAATTTTGAGTATTTTGAGCATAGAAATTACGCATACGTCTTGTGTACGATCCGTGGCTGCAGTCTTATTGACTTGTATCATGGTAAAATATCGCGGAAATTAACATGTTAGACTATCCCTAATCCATAGTACGCATTAATACCGCCCAATGTGCCAAAAAATACCAAAAATGGCCAAAAAAACACCGAAAAACACTTGGATTCAAATGTTTTCCTCACTTAAGAAATGTTTTCCATACTTAAGCTAAAACTCAGGTGATTTTGCTCATAAAACGAGACTATGTGGTGATATAATACCCCATGTTGCATGCGAGACTGGCGTTGGGATCCATTTCTATCGTATATTTCCACATGGCCACGTATATGCTTACCAATACGGGATGTTTATGGCTTGGTTAGCTACTTTTCAAAGCCAAATTTAAGCGCAAAATGACACAAATAGACAAATTTGGGTTTGGAAATACTAACACGTGAGAGATATATCGCACTAGTATATGTGCTATACTATTGGTTAACCTGTAGCCATATATCATGAGTGCACCCACAAACCTTACAATATTCGATGCGCCAACCGCACATATGCA
>LGRX02031554.1:0-26225 GCA_001247695.2 Cymbomonas tetramitiformis
GCAGTAGGCGAACAGCCTGCACATCTCTGCGATTAGCTTCACGTAGTTTGTCCCGAGCACTCATGGACCCGCCATCCTTTGTTACCGCAGATATTGCTGCCATAGAGTCAATGGCATGTACCATTGGAGTAATAGATTTGAGGAGTTTCTCTTTTTGTTCTGTGAGTAGAAATCGCAGTCCCGCAATTTCAGCAGATGTGCTACTCGGGCTTTGGATATCCTCCTTGATAAGGAGCCCCTGTGCGGAGAAAGTTCTTGAGGGGGGGATATTCATCTTCCGTACAAGTGGCATCCCGTTGTCAAAGTTTTTTATAGCATATGCTGCCCCACTGCATGCTGCTTTCTTTCCAGCAAAAAGGGAACCATCGCTTGCCATATCGTAGTCTTCCATTTGTTTGCTCTTTTCGGCGTTGGGGGTGAATTCTTCTTCCGAGTCGCTAGGGCAACTGTATTCACTTTCTTCCTCCGCAGTTTTGTTTTTCATTCTAGCAATAATGGTTTCATACTGTCTGTCTGAGATGTAATCATAGTGTGAGTTGATATCACTAACTGTAGCAAGGACAGAAGAGGGCGGGTCCATATGGTCATTATATTCAAAAATAGAACCTGCTGGAATTAGGATGCAACCGTCATTGGTGATGCTATATTCAAAGTCGTATTGAAGACTGTTGGTACCTTTGATTCTGACAAAGACATTAGGGTTTACGGCATTGTTACTGTATTCTGTATATTGTATTGACTTGGCCTCTAAGTCAATATTGGTAATGTGAATAAGAGAGATGGAATTTCGGTCACCATTCCCTTTCCAATGAAATTCACCCGTGTCGGGGGGTACTATGTTGTCTCTATATTGTTTTTTGACATATCTAGCCTGTGGGTCCAAATCTACGGGGTTTTGAAGCATTTCCTTTTCGATTTCGGTTAGCCATCCAGGGGGTCTACTGCCATTCAGCCTGAAAAAACATTTACTTTCTTGCCAGTTTTTTAACATTCCACCGCAAGGAGTTAGAAAGGAACCTGTGTGCTTGAGGTTGTATTTTTGTATTGCGGAGGTAACATTCCTCGACATGTAGAGTTGGCTGGGAAGGGTGGTGATTAATGTATTTTCACCCGCTTCATTTTCAGGGTAATTTTTAGAGTCAATAGCGTATCCAAGTTTTGCCATAATGTGACCTGTACGCCTAAACCAGTTAAAACGTTTGTCTTTAGTATGGCTGTAGGTTGCATAGTGCGATAAGGGGAAACCCGATATAACATTTTTACCCATTTCGTTGTTCATGTTTTGAATTATTATTTTAAGCCATAGATTGCTATTTCTACGGTATAGTGAGATGAGGTGGGGATCAGTGATACGGTCCGTGTGGTTGTGTTGCCAATATTCGTGTTCATCCGCAGAACACAGGGTGTTCATAGTTTCGGTGATACACGACGCGGTTACAACATCAAAGACACTATCAATACCGTACCCGCCTTGGCAGACTGCTGTCCAGATTATTTGGTGATTGGTGTCAACTGGGCAGCCCACATATTTAATTATAAACGAAGCTATCATTTTGTCTAATTCAATTGCGACATTCTTTGAGGAGTTGGCAATTGCTGAGGTAACTTTAAGGGGGTATGCCATCCTCGGAACTACAACCGCATTTATAACATATCTTAGCTGGTGTAGAGTCATGTGTTGCAGTTGGATGGATGTGAGAGTAGATTTAAGTCTGTCGATAAGGATTTCCGCCTGTTTGTCCCATTCCCCATTTAGTGCAAACCATACTCCGAGATATCTGTTTACCTCTTTGCTGTTGGAGAAATCGAGGAATTCTGGTGACTCAGGGGGTATCCATTTCGAATCAATGGAAGGACTTGGGTCGTTTGTATTGGGCTCCAGGTGACCCCCTGAGATGAGTAAATCATCGGACGGGTCATATCGCGTTACTGTTTTGCCCTGAGGTTTAATGCGCTTTCTGTAAGAGTATTTGGATTTCTTAACATTGATGGGAATACCAATGAAGCTCATAAATTCATTAACTACACCTAGCATGTCTTGAACTTCGTCTTTAGTTTTCCCCACGAGAATGATGTCATCACAAAAGAACCGTGCAAAGATATTTAAAGTGGTGTCCTTTTCTAATAGGTTTTGGGAGGGAGGAATAACATTATTTCCTGGTTTGTCTGGTCTATGGCGTTCCGAGCTCAGTTCATATCCATATGTGGATCCTGTCGGGTTTACACCGTTTGGTCTTTTTGCTAACCAAATTGCCAGAATGTCCATAATGGCTACAAACCTTAGTGGGCTCAAAACTTCTCCCTGAGGAACTCCACATTCTAGGGACCATTCATCCGTGAGGCCTTCTTCAGTGAGTACCATTCTAGAAGCATCATTGGTAATGTCTGAGATGATGTTGATTATTTGTGATGGGAGTCCCAGCTTTCTCAGCGCTAAATTGCTCATCCAGAATTCAGCTCTGTCAAATGCTTGTTTGAGGTCCAGGTAAACTACGTGAAGGTCTTTGTCGTATCTATTGGCATCCGAAATTACTTCATTCAGAATTTGAAGTGAGTCATCTATGTTTTTATTCTGAAGAAACGCATCTTGAATGGGAAAGAGAATGGGGTGAGTGTTAAGTATTGTTTTGAGACGGTTAGCAATTATTGTGTTAAATAGTTTAAGACCCGTTTCCAACATTGTGAGGGGTCTAGAGTTATCTATTGTACATGGTGCAGAGGGATTTTTAGGGATTGGAAGGATGACTCCCGATTTTGCACTCTTTGGAAATTTCCCAGTTATAAGAATGTGGTTAAAAAGTGAGACAGTAACCTCTTGAAAATTTTCTGGGCCCTTGATCCACTGCGAGTATCTCATTCCCGAGGGTCCTGGTGCTGTGGAGATACCACAGTCCGAGTATGCTTGTTGGAGTTCTTTGTGCGTGATTTCTGTCAGTAGTCTAGCAGCGGCCGTATCGGGGATTTTGGGGCTGTCCTTTAGAATGTCAGTGAGCCACTGTGGGAGTTCATCTGGCTCATTCGGGTTAGTAGAAAATAGTTTTTTATTTTTGTATTCATCTAGTGTTGTGTTTAGTCTTTCTGTCTTTGTCTCAGGTATCTTTCCATCACTACCTGGGGTAGCGGCTGCACCTTTTTCAGTAGGTTTCATCTTTCCCATGACTGTGTCTAGAAACCTCGAAAGGTTAGTTGAGAAAAGATGCTGCAAGGCTTCCTTTTCTCGGAGATTGCGTCGTTCAATGTCAGTGTCTCTGCTTTTCTGAAAAGCATTTCTGATAATTACATAATTTTCATGCAGACGTGATCCCCATGTGGCTGCCGTTTCATTGTGTTTGGGTTTGAGCGAGGCAAAAGGTAGCGTGCGGGCAGCCTTTTTGGCTTGCTTAGGAATGTTGCTTGCATGAGTTCTCGTGTCCAAATATTTGATGATGCGGCGTACTGTGTTTAGCCATTTGTATATATAGTTAGATACTGCTGATGGTTTTTCAGACCTCCCAGCTATGTTCAGATTCTTGGTGCCAAAGGCGTCACTTGCCGCCCGATGTGCCAATTTGTGCAGGGTATCCCATGTCGCGTCAGGGTGCATTTCCTTGAGGCCAGTGCCGCCGTTTCTAGTTGCTTCCGATCCATTTTCCATTTCGAGTGTGTTATGTAGTCTTTCAGTGTAAGACACCCAGCCTGTAGCGTATTGGAATAAATGGGCGGTGCAATCTATTTTTTCCGAATGCATCTCAGATCCGTACAGGTTCCAGAATTTAGCAGGCATATGGGGTTGTAGGAGAATATTCCAGCTGGTCATGTGCTCATCTGTGTTGGATTTCGTGATTTTCTTAACTTCCAGTGAGCTGAATGACAGGTGTCGTTTGAGATAGGCATTAACATCTTTCTTATTTAAAAGGTGAGGCGAACCTATATGCCAGATGTTATCTTTGTCGTTATGGCCTAAGTTGAGACCACCTTCCGGCATCCCCTTTCCTCTAGAGAGTAGGTGAGCTGCATGCCATGGGCTATTAAGGTGAATCCACCATTCCTTGGGTTTGTTGTGCCATTTTAGACATTGTTCTATATTGTCTGTCTCTTTATTTTTAGCTATGAGCTTGCTCACTGTTATGGGGCTGCCGTCAGTATTATCCCGTTTAAGATCGAGATCAGTGGTGTCACCCTTGATGGTGCTGATAGCGGCTCTAGCTTTGTTTTTATTGATGCACGCGTGCACAAGTTCATTTGTGCTGTATCCGTTTGCTTCGAGAAGTCCTACAATATCTTTCCTGTTTATTTTTCTTTTTGTATCCTTATTTTTGTTTGTCATTCTAATTGGGTACCCTGGGTACTCATCATGTGTGGTTTCCTTGGCACCATTAAATCTAGGTGTTGGCAAAGTTGTATCGGTAGAAATCTCCGGTTTGGTGTCGTTTTGAGGGAGCTTAAATTCAGCCCATACTATCCCGTGGTCGGAGATGATATAAGGGTTTTCCTCCGTCCATCCTGTTTTAACTGTCATTTCTGCCATAGTTGTGTTGGCCATGATATGGGTGAGTTTTGCTTTTGAGTTTTTGGATATGACATGTGTGAAAATTTCCGTGTTTTGATTACGGTCCATTATCAGTTCATTAAGAGAACATCTGTCATTGTTGAAATAAGTTAAAAGATGCTTATTCTTTTCGACATGCTCTTGATATGACATGTAACTTCCACCTGACACTCGCTGATTTGGGGTAATGGTACAGTTTTTGTCACCTATCTCTACGTAGGCCTTTTTTGGATTATTTCCTGCCTTCCCTGCCCAGTCAGTAAGTGTGTCATATAATTCCACTTGTTCCTCTACTAGTGTAGCATCATTCATATAACCGCTGGCTATGTAGAGCTCAAAACCGTTATTTCCTGAAAATTTGGTCATTACTGCTCTCTTTGCATCTCCATCGATTGTGGTGACCGAGGTGGAAAGTGGTAAACTTTTCGGATTCCATAGGATCATGGAACCAATGGAAGCTCTTTCATTTACATGAGACGTGCGAAATTGGATTCCTTTTTGTGTCATTAGGGTTTTAATTAATGCAAGGTTTTCAGTATTTACCTTGGTTTCTGATATACATATTATATCAGCCCGTCCGTCGATTAAAAGATTGCAGATTGTTTCTAATTTGATTAAACTGTCTTTATCTTCTTTGTGGTGTCGGAGGCCTCTCATATTCATACCCATTATAATCAAATTGTTAGAGTGTTGTGCGAGTTGTAGTTTTGTGAGTCGGTCTAATTCTTCTGACTGTTTCATGGCGCTTTTGTGTTTTGCTTTTTGTAGTATGCATCTGCCATCTGCGTCATAAATGTTCTCAATATCAAAGATTTTGTTTGTGCATTTGGTTTTAAGGATTATTCTCTTTTGTTTATGAGAGTGTTTCCTGCGGTATCCATATGTGTGGGGTTCACAAGAAGGCTTTCCTTTGCCTGAGATGAGGTGATTATAAGCAGTGTGGGTGGATTTACAGTCTTTGTTTTCAGAATTTGGCTTTGTTGGATGTGCATCAATTTTCGGAAGGTGAGTTCTCAGTGATTGTCGTATGGTCGAAATGGCTTTGTTATTTTCATGTTTGATTATCCTAGCTTCTCCGCCCGTTTGTGGTAGAATTCTAATATTTAGGTTTTCAAGTTCGTATAGAAGGTCTCTGTTTAATTGTGCTGCTGAGAAGAATTCAGTGTTGTGCAAGATGTGAAAGGCTTTGTGGGCTAGTGTAAAATTGAAAACCCCCATGTTATTCGGATGTACTCCCAGTTTCAAGGTTATGCGGTGCACACTTAGGTCTTGAGGGAGAAGTGTGAAAATGTCTTTCTGGTATTTATTGTTAGAGATATCAAACTCACAGTGAATAATCTTTCTTTCTGGAATGATGTGGACTGCAGTTGACCATATGTCATTAGTCACAAGAAGATGAATTTGAATGCTGGTGTTATCCGTGCTCGAGGTGTGGTGATATTTCCTATGCGATTCGATGGCTTCTGAAACAATTGTGTCATTAGTGGTGTGTGTCTTCCATTTCAGTCTAAAAGTTTCTATCAGAGTTTCTATCTGCTTTTTAGGTGTGGCACCTCTACGTGTGAGGATATGGTGGGAAGGTGAGGTCATATTTGGGCCGCTGATTGCGGCGTCGTTTCCAGCGTGCTCCAAGTGTTTGAGCTCCAGTGTGTTGCTGGTATTCTTGGCCAGCAGTCCTATTTCTTTCCTCATTTCTAATCGGTATTTATGTATTTCCTTTTGCATTGCTTTGTCACCATACTCCCCACTACATAAATCAGATTTTAGGTACTCGAAAAATGAGGTCTGGTGCGAACCTCTGTTCCATTGTGCCCATTTGAAGGCGGTTTTTGCTACCCATGTGCCACAGTTATATGTATCTGTTTGGAATGTATCCTTGCTAATGGCAATTGTGGATTCCTTATATTCTGTAATGGTTATGAAAAATTTCAGCCAGGTTTTGAGTGCTACCTCAATCATATTAATGGTTTCTCTTTCGGCTTTATCTCCAAAGGGGTCATATATGTAAGCTTCTATTTTCCCGGATGATGATAAGCGGATCATTATAAGACGCCAATGTATATTGTCACACACGCCTATTTGTGTGTGACCATATTTCTTGAGTCTGCTATTAATAAGTTGTGTGAGTTTTTGGTCCTCCCCTGTCATCTTTAGCATCATGTCTGTGAGGTCCATAGGGGCTATGGTACTCAGGTCCCGTATTTTCATCGCATCACCAACATGAGTTGCATTTAACCACCCCTTTTCTGAAAAAAGTGATTTCGTGGCCATTTTAGTTTCATCTACTGCATTATCTTCGGTGCTTGCTCCACCACTTAACATCTGCTCAGGTTCAGGCATATTATGTTGTTTGGTATCGTTACCCTTCTTGTGGTGGGTTTTATGTTTCATTATTCTTAGAGGTGATTTCATTTTTGATTTCTTAGTATTTTGGGTCCGTGTCCTTTCCCAAAGCCATGCCATTTTGGGGTTTTGAATCATGTATTTCAAGGCGCTCTTGCTGATCCTTTTGCAGGCTTTAGGTCTCTTGTGGGCTAGGTGTATTATGACTCTAGGTCCCGGGAAATATTGTTTAGGGTTCAACTTCATTTTGTTGAGTCCCGCCATTAAATGAAAAAACATGATAGTGGGCCCGTAAGTGGTTGTTTGCAGTTCCGCTCGTGTTTTAATAATATTTTCCTCACATCTCAAGAGGTGTCTCATTATGTAATATGTCATAATTATGCTGCCGCTTATGTCTTTATCTATTTTTATTTCCATTTAAAATATATTTCGGACCGTGCTGGGCTTTCTATAAGATACATATCTTGTGTTAAGTTAGCAGCCCGTATTTTGAGGTAAAACTGCCGTGTTAAGTTAACACATATGTGTGTTAAGTTGACATATTGTTGCCTTAAGTTAACAGGCTGCCGAGTTCGGTTTGAGGACTGTTTTCTTAAGCTATCAGTGGTGTATATTATGCTAACAGACTGTATTGTCACACTACCAAACCGGCATTTATTGGTGGCATGGGAACTAGTTGAGTTACTAGCTTGTTTAGTGACGTCTACGTATCTGTTTGAAAGGTTTAGTCTTCTATGTATCAGTCTGACAGTGCGCACCTTGCTTCCCCCATTCCCGTGGCTTCTGAGCATTATTGTGCTCTGCGTGTTACGCGTTACACCCACTTGTTGCCTCCCCTCAGATACCATATCGTTTATTTGGGCATTCCTCTTTCGCACATGGTTTCGTATAAGTCCTCGGGTCCCTTCCCTAAAATTTTTTGGTTCTAGGCTCTTTTTTGCAAAATTTCGATTTTTAGCGAATTGTGCCTCATGCAATTCGCTTCTGGTCCAAGGTTGTCCGTTTTCCTTTATTTTTTCCCTACTATCCCTTATTGTCATATATAAGCGTTGTGTGAAATATTTTCGCCAAATTTTACTCCTACACACCTCTACCCGTACCATATTCCCTAGGTATCGACTCGGGAGGTTAGGGTTTCCTATTATTTTGGTGCTTATAGCCGCCTTTCCCCCTAGAATCATGTGTTCGTGCCCCCGGGTCTCTCGTAAGTCATTTCCATGGTCAGCATGCATCCTGACCCGCCAGTTTATACTTGTTTTCAGCATATCATTGTTTCCCTTGTTACGCGTTACAACCATGTGTTGTCTTCTCTCGGTTGTAATATCTCTTAATTGGGTCTCATGCTTTTGTATGCAGTTTCGTACATACCCTCGGGTTATTTCCCCCAAATATTTCAGTACTATGCCCTTTTGTATGAAATTTCGATTCTTTACGAATAGCACATAACACAATTCGCTAAAGTTCCAAGGTTGGGTGTTCTTATTTATTTTCCCCATACTTGTTTGTGCCACCTTTTCTGGCCACTGTGTGAAGTGTTTTTGTGTAATTTTGCCCTCATGTGTCTTTATTCCCCCCTTTCCCTTTAGGTATGGCCCTCTAGGCTTAGGGTTTCTTATTATTCGCCCTTCAGCTCTCGGAGACCGCTTTAAGTTAGAGCCGGACCGCTTCAGGTTATCTGTCGGCACATTAAGGTTATCTGACCTCCGTGTTGAATTAGCCGCATGCTGCTTCGGGTTTCCCGAGTCCTGTGTTTGTTTATCCTTTAGCCGCTTACATTTGTTGGGTGCCCTTATTAAGTTTGTTGCAAGCCGTGCTGAGTTATCTACTGACCGTATTGAGTTATTAGTGAGCCATGTTAGAGTATCTGCACACCATAATAGGTATACCGTAGGCCATATACAGAGGGCCACGTAACACTTTAAGTTAACTAAGTGTGTTGTAAAGTTAACTACAGTCCGTATTAAGTTATCAGCAAACCAAAGCGTGTCCGTTGTGAGCCGTATTAAGTTATCTGCGTGCGGTGTTTGGTTTTCTACGGTCCGAGCATACTGCCGTATTATACTTGCATATTGATAAATATATTGTGTTAAGTTAACGGACCGCATCAGGTAAATTACACAAACAGTTTTAGGTTTAATGAAGTTACATTTTGTATATGTGCTAAGAGAACTTAACAGGCATGTATAGTGTGTTTTCTTGTGAGGAAATGACTTAGCTCTCATTAGCAGGTGGTGGTATGTCACTGGCAGGCTAAGACACACAATAAGAATGTTACTTCTGAGTTCACTCAGGTAAAAATTGTGGGACCAGTGTGACCTGCCGTGAGTTGGGGAAACAGTGCATAGTAAGTAAGTATTAACACACAGTTGTGCCAAGGGGTCGGGGTTGAACTGTATGCGGTAAGCACTGAGTCTTGAGAGGATTACAAGGCTGCGTGAGAGTGTTGTCAGTTCAGCTATAAAGCCGTAAGCCGCGGGGCTGCAGGTGTGTAGATTCCTAACATAAAAGTAAAGTCTACTCAAAGTCAGCGGTGGAGGATTGCCGTCACTTTGCCCGTGTTTCTGTTGTGTGAATCCCAGAGTGAATTGCAGATTGGCGGTACCTGAAATGAGGTTAGCAGCCAACCCGGACCATAGAGGGTTAAGAATGTGAAAGAGACTTGTGATTGAAGAAAGAAAAGAGCGTTGTGAGGCATATACCTGATTAGTTCTGTCCCATATCTTCGTCTTGTTCAGGCGGGAGCTGGTCAAACTGATTAGCCAATGCCACCGGCTGAGATGCAGCTGCCTCGGTGAATTCTTTCCTCCTCGATTGGCCCTCGTGCTGCTTACGTGCCGGGCTGCTTGAAGAGGGATCCGCCGATCTTTTTTGCTTGCCTGGGTTGTTTTGTTGAAAAGCCGTGATGTGCTCAGTGAACAGGGTAGGTGTGATGTATACAAGTGTGTGAGATCAAGGAACCAACACGGGGATTGACAAGAAACCCAAGACTTATAAGAGAGGTCAGTTGCTTTAAGTTTCTTACCTGTAATGCGACAAGCAGAGCAGGTACAACCAGGCGGGTGGTTGCCGTGGCGGTAACCGCTGTGGGTTTTCCGTGATGCCGGGATCCCGCTCGTGGATTCCGCCTGCTTGGCAGCCGTGCCAGCCTTCGACGTGGGTGTTCTGTTGTTATCTGCAGCAGTTAAGTAGGACCGCTTGGCCATAGCGATCTTGCGGTATTTGGCAGGGCAGTTTCTGGAACAATGGTTTAGGGCTTCACGTCCTGTGCAGCTCTTGCAGATGTAAGCAGAGCACCTGTTTTCATAGTTAACTGGTAAATATATTGTTGTGTTTGTCCATGCAAGAACGATATGTATGCAAAGTTAAGTTAAGTAAGCACATAGGCACAAGAAATTGTCACATCGCACCTGGAGGGGCTCTAAAATGGGGATTTGGGTTAGGGTTTCAAAGTATTGATATATTTAACATAAAACTATGATATATATATGTGTCTAAACACAATTCGATGTCGAGGAAAACGATGGTCTAATCCATTTTCCATGATTCGCACGCGTTCGGATGCTATTTTGGCTGAAACCCTATGGGGTGTCGCCGCGAAACATGCATGACCCATCTACACGTCACTTTAATTATGCCCATTGGTATCTTCCCTAGCGGGGTATGATTCCGCTTGTATCCTAACCATTATTTATGCACGTGCTTTCTTTTCACAACGCGGGCTTTGATTCCGCCTCTTAGTATCATTTTAAGTAGCACGGATATTGCTCACAATATGATACGGCTATGTAGCCAAGCGCCGTAAATATATTATCAGTATACAAAATAAACACTGCAAAGTTGAACAGCAATGCAAGTGTACGGATGAGCGGGTTTGTGAGTGCAGTCTCTGTAAGAAGATCTGCTGAAGCACAACGCTTCCTCACTTTTGTACCTTACGTCTCCCATCATCTTAGATGGTACCGCCATTGGGTTGTGAACCCGAGACGTAGGTTGAACGACCAGCATGGTAATAACGACTAGTTCGTTCATGCTGCGCAATCCGAGTTTACATTTTATTAGTGATGGTGGATTTAACGTTGTACAGATTTCAACGTTATTTGTGGATGCAGTGATTTTATCAAAAGCAATCCATCAGAAATAACCAGATCGGAATATGAAATGGATATGTGTGAATCCTATCCACCTTCTTCCCCCTTGAGGAAGTGTGAATACATAGGCAGTCAGTTGTTTATATACCTTATAGCTTATAGCTTATAGCTTGCAGTCCTTATAGGAAGCAGCTCATACAGTTTTAGGGTTGTTGCCCAACAGTTCTTGGGTTGTTGCCCGATATATAATCATGTCTGCATCGAAAACAGCATGACATATATCCGCCAAACACAAAGTGTATCCAATAAATAGGTGGCATTTAGGGCATATCTGGTTACAGTGGCCCTTTCACCCAATAATATGATTAGGGTGTTACATGATATCAGTAACCCTAATATAGGTAAAAAATAAGCAGTATTAATTTTTTGCAAAGGTTTTTAAGCAAAACTGCATTTAATACCTACATGAATGTAAGGTGGTTTTCAGGAGGTACGTTACACCCCTGTTACACACATTTAATTTTAGGGTTGTTACAGGGCGTTACACATGCTGCATAAATCAGGGATTGTTATTTGATATATAAACATTCATTTCAGCAAAAAAATCAATCCGAAATTTTCAAAATGTGTTTTACGTACAGCATTTTGAGCGATTTATTGTTACAGCAATATGTATACCCCTATATATTCAACACCTAATATTTAGGGTGTCACACAGATATGACATGTGTCATTATGATTTCCTGATACCTCAATAGGCATAAAATCATAATTTTGAATAAAATGGGCACACATTTTTCATTTTGAAATTAAACGTGGAGCATTTTTACCCATTTTACAGCTTTTTCAGCTATCTAAAATATTGCTTTGGTGACATATCTCAGTGTATATGTGGAATGTAAGTACAGAATCACTGTAAGGAACTTCACTTTTGCATATGACAAATTTCATAGCAAATAAGTGAGTTGTGCTGTATATCAATATTTATGGTTGACAGCATTCTGGGTTTTACTGATTCAAACCCATGCACAGCAAATGTACTTTTCTGATTATGTATAGATTTATCAACTTAAGTGGAAACACCCACTTTAGTGATATTTTTCAACCTATGATTTGTTCTGAGCATAGGTCTGTGCTCTTAAGATTTATCAAAGTGATATATCTTATTTAGAACAAATCTGGACTTTGTGACGGGAAGAGTGAAATATATATATATAGTGAATATATATATATATGAACGCAGGCAAAGAAAGCTGAGCAGTGGCTCACACGGGTTTCGCAGTCAAAAAGATGATCGAATAAAATACTTAGGTGTTTTATGAGCTGAGAGCTGAGAGCTGGGAGCCTGAACCTGACACCGCAGATCGAGTGGTGACACAAGAGCAGGGCTGCCGACCCCCCTGGGAGAGGGGGGGCAGAAGTCACTGCTTCCATGACACCACCTCACCACGAAGAGGTGAGGTGCCAGGCAAAGGAGACAGCAAGCAAACACACCCTAAACCCTAGCAATACAAATTGTTACGGGCCCAATGGGGCTCCCCAGTGTCAATCTAGAGCGGTACCCCGCACAGGCTGCAATCCGAAGCAAGATGCAAAGCTAAGGCTAGGTGACGTGCGATGTTTTCTTTCAAGGTGCACCACCAGACGGTGGTGCAATGCCGTGATCGGTCACGGCCGATTTGCCGAGGTCCGTGGGCGGGATGTAGACGGGGCCAGAGCGGAAAGCAGGCCAGTCGGTGTCGTCATCCTCGTCGATGTACCCAGACAGCGCCATGGCGCCAGGCACCCACGCCGCCTCACCAGCATCAAGACCGATGACCGGCCCGTTGTCCATCTCGTACGAGTCGGGAGCGGGCTCGATGGAACGAACGTGCATGACAGCAGGGCCCTGCGGCGCGGTGTCATCCTGCGGTGCCGGCTCCACCTGCAGAGCACGAGCGGCAGGAGCGGCGGACGGAGGCCATGCAGATAGAGGTGGCGGCTTCGAGGGAGGGGGCGGAGCATCCGGTGGTACACGGTCAGGGCTAAATGCTTTGGTGCATGAGTAGGGGCAAACACCCGCAGTGCCGAGGTGTGCGTCGGTTACCGCCCAGAGGCGGAAGCAAGTAACGCAGGGGCTACCTTTCCCTTCCCATTGAAGGTAGCGCACGCCCTTGACGGGCTTCCAATCGCCGACGGGCTTCTCCCTACGGCGCGAGCCGAAGGAATAAGCGGAGCCACCATGGGACCCGCCACCACCGCCTCGGGCACCACCACCAGCCGCTGAGCCACCACCACCGGACACCGGCTCGGACCTGCGCGCCAGCGGGAACTCGTCGCGGAAGACCTTGCTGAGGCGGAGGGCGAGGGAGGAGTACGTGAAGTGTTGGCCCATGCCCAACTCACGGAGCACCACCAGGTAGAGGGGCGCGAAGTGGGGGGAGGAAGCGGCGGATGCGCGGAGGACGGCGTACAGGTTCTGGACGAGGTCGCTGTCGGCGTAGGACGGGTTGAGCTTGCGGTGCTTGTCCGCAAGCATTCGGAAAACCGCAAGTTGGGGGGCGGGCTCAATGGTCTCGTCGATGACCACAACGCGAAGGCGAACCCAAAACCGATGAGGGTCGGGGTCTCCAATGCCCTCAACGTGATAACGCAGCCGCTGCAGTGCGCAGCGGCCGTCATGGGGGTGCACGAGGGAAGACTCCTCGTAAAGGGTCAAGGCAGTACCGCGGAGAACCGTTGGGAGGACGATGTAGATGAGCTCGTTCAGGGTCAGGTGGTACACCTCGTACTCGTTGTCCAGATCCAGAAGCTTCAGGAACTCGTCGCGGGAAACAGGGCCAAAGACATGAGACACGTTGGCCAAGAGGACCGCGAAATCGGACTCAGCTTCGGGGGTGTCGAGGGTAATGCCAATTTTGGGCTTAAAGCCGTGGGCACAAAGTAGCTTCGATAGCTCCTCCCCATAGGAGAAGGCGAAGTCGAGCTTGTCGGTGAACTCTTCACGTTGAGAAGCTCGAACCGGAGTGGAGACCCATACATCGCTGTCGGCATGAAACTCAGCAGAGGTCGCGGACCGAGAAATCGGCGTTGGGCGGCTCCGCAAGGAGGACATCCGAATGATGGGGTCGTCATCCCCGCCAGGACTGGAAGCAGGGGTAGAATGGGGGGACCCCCCGCTAGCGGCGCGGGCGGCCCGAAGCCGACTGCCGAGAGGCGTGTTGGCGGCTGCTGACATGTTGGGTAAGACGTAGTCGAAAATGGTGGCCGTAAGCGTGCGTTGCGCACGAAGACAAGGATTGGGCGTTACGCTCAAATAAAGAACTGCGGATGCTGTTGCAGCACGTTTGGGGGGGAGGGCGCGGAGGAACGATACGTGACTGCCGGCCGGTGTGATGAGAAGTGACGTTGCGTCACTGTATACCGCGTTGCGCGGGATCCGAATGAAAGCTAAAAAGAACGTGAGAAACCACCAGCTAGTGGTAACCCATAACCTGACGGGAAGAGTGAAATATATATATATAGTGAATATATATATATGAACGCAGGCAAAGAAAGCTGAGCAGTGGCTCACACGGGTTTCGCAGTCAAAAAGATGATCGAATAAAATACTTAGGTGTTTTATGAGCTGAGAGCTGAGAGCTGGGAGCCTGAACCTGACACCGCAGATCGAGTGGTGACACAAGAGCAGGGCTGCCGACCCCCCTGGGAGAGGGGGGGCAGAAGTCACTGCTTCCATGACTTTGCTGGATACAATCACAGCAACTTGACACAGCACATTTATATGTGTGTGGTTGTCCTGAACACTATTGTCAGATATCATTTAAATACTGATCTGTGTGTTGCATGCAATTGATCTGATCAAGTCTGATTCAACTGTCAATATGCAACGTAGTTGTTGTAGTTGCTCCAGCGATGATATGTGGGATGAGACGAGTGGATTGCACCCAACAGTTACCAACTGTTTTATGGGTGCAGTATTTTGCCTTCGGGTCTGGAGATAACTCCATCCAGCCCTACAGCATGTTGTCTTATCCTGTTCCCTTATGTATCGCCATCATTGACACTTTCCACGCACATGTGTTTGGAAAGTGGTATCCATATTACCATATACAATATAGTTGATCTATTCACTCTGAGTCAGCGAATCTCAACATGTATAATGAATGCTAGTGTATGTGCAGTGTGTAGTACTGCTGATTAGTACTTATGTGAGTGTGTGTGTGTGTTTACTTGTACACACTCTGCAGAATATGTTCTGGGTATCACAATATATCCTAGACAATTTATCATGCAAGACAGTCAGCATACCATGTACTGATTACATCTAACATGATATATATAGTTTAGGGATCATTGTAATTCCATGCTAATCTCATTACAAAATGAGTTGCTTGATAGATTTTACATGAAGCTCAGGTGAGCATTCCATCCAGTAATCCACCATAGAATGTACATGTGATCTGGAGAGCATCTCGGCTCCACCAGGACATGACAAACTAATTATGGTGTTGAGCGTCACTTTCAGGCACCCTTTGCTACATGGATTCGAATATAGACTAGCATTCACTGCAATATGCTTATGCTCTATGTACTACAGCTGGTATCGTGATCAAGCTGTACTGTATAATAAAGCATGTACAATTCACAATCAATGCAATCATTCAGCATAAGATATGTGCATAGTATAAAAGTGTATGCACTGCATGTTGATGATTGCTGTAAGTGAAATAAGTGCATGTGTGTGTGTGTGCTGATTTGCACACACATGTTGAACAGATCATTGTGATGATAATAAGAATAATGCTGATGATTGAAGTATTTGTGCAGCCATCAGAACACTTTGGAATTTGCTGCAGTATGATAATAATACTTTCACAGCAACATAGTGGTAATGTATCCAAAGCATAACGATCATGTATACAGTCATTCTGCATATGATTTCGACGAGCTTATACATATGTGCTTCTCACTGCATGTAAACACATCAAGAATTGTACGCGCTAAAATCGAGCGTTCTTCGCATGTGACGAAATCATGAAGATCGTATATCGTGCTGACAGGCCATAAATCATTGTACGCGCTGGTATTGTAAACAGTGCGAAGGAATTATTTGCAAAAATCGCTGATATACGTCGCATACGAATGCGAGCGCTGACATGTATACGAATCAAAATTCTGTCGATGACCATTATGTAATATATCATTCTGGACAATTTTTGAAAGTGATTCATACAAGCGCGCGCATGCTGCGATTCACTTCTGTAGAAATATGCGACCATCGCGCATGCTGCCATCTGTAAATTAGTGACCATCGCGCATCAACATGTATGAAGCAATTTAGTGCAATTATGAAAATCGTGATACTGCGCTGATGATTTTCCACGCGAAAACGATTTCGCCGATGATTTGTCGCATCTGCGAACATGCATACATTTGCGAGCCATTTGTGCGAATACGTTTCATTGCTGCGTCGATGTATGCTATGTGCACACCTTATCGCGTATGTGTGCGATCAGCTGTTTCCGCGTGTATGCTGCGAGAAATCTCCTCGCGCAATCTCTGCGCTGTCGATATGCGAGTGTATATTGTTCGCCCTGCAGATATTCAATATTATGCGAGCGCTGTCGATATGCGCCCACCTGCAAACCTGCGAACATGTCAGGGTTATGACCGATGACATATGTGTCATACATGTCATACGTGTCATACCTGTCATACATGTCATACCATGTCATGTCATGTCATGTCATATATTATTATGACAGTCGGTCATGTCATATATTATCATGACAGTCGACAGTATGGTCGATCATGACTGTACAGGTCGAGTCGCGTCATACATTTATGACAGTGGTCAGTACGGTCGACGATGACTGTACATGTCGCCAGATGATTATGTCATATCATCAGGCATCCCTGTCATCGAGAGTTCGTATGATTGAACTCGAAGATGGCAAAGCAAAGATACATCTTTGAAACAAACCAAGAACCATCTTTAGCTTTCAGCATGCGCAGAACTCGCATGTGCAGCATGAACGAACTAGTCGTTACTACCATGCTGGTCGTTCAACCTACGTCTCGGGTTCACAACCCAATGGCGGTACCATCTAAGATGATGGGTGACGTAGGTATAAAAGTGAGGAAGCGTTGTGCTTCAACAGATCTTCTACGGAGACTGCACTCACAAAATTCCGCTCATACGTACACTTGCATTGCTGTTCAACTTTGCAGTGTTACTTTTGTATATTGATAATATATCGCGGCGCTTGTATGTTTAGCCGTAACAATGGTATTCTAAACTCGTCAAGGCACGAACACGAGAACTCAAGTGAGTGCAGCGTTAGATATTGTATATATCACATTGTTCGCAGGTTGCAGGTTCGCGCATACAAGCAACAGCGCTCGCAGTTATACTGAATATCCGCAAACCGAATAATAAATACGCTCGAATATCGACAGCATACGGATTGCGCGAGGATTGATCATCGCGAACATATCCGCAGCTGACAGCATTCGTAGAGAAATCGTCTTAATACTATAAGCGACAAGGTGTGCGCACAGTATACGGATCGTATACATATGATGTCAAAATTCGCAGGATTGTCACGGTATGCGAGATGCAGATGCGCTAGTGAAAAATGACCGTCGGTACGTATGATTCGCATCAGCTGCGAATGGACGTACGAAATTTCGTTAAACAGCGCGATCGCATTCATTTATGCGACAATACACCGGCGACAATGAGATACTTTGTGAAATAATTGGCAACATCGATTTTCGCAAATGATCTGCTTGAATCGTATACAATAATCCGCTCGTACGATGATTTTTAGCTCGTCAGCGCGATGTGCACCTGTCATGATTTCATCGGATGCAATAAACGCACGATTTTAGGGCGCATGATTCCTGATGTATCTACATGCAGCAAGACATTCATTTGTTTACAGTGTCCGCCATCCGTACATATGCCATGTTGCGCGCGTCAATATCCTTTGCAGAATAATTGTATACTCGCAGGGATATTTTGGATGGATGCATGACGGACACATGATTACTATACTGCAGCATTTTACACCACATATTGATGACTGCAGAAATATTTCAAACCGTCGGCATTTGTATGCTTATTGCAATATAGTGTGCAAAAGATGTATATACCGAGTTTGCAATGATTGCATTATATACCAACATGCAGCACATGAGTATATGCAGCACACACCAGCATGCAGCACGCACCAACATGCAGCATTACACCATGTATACATTCTATACTGAGTGACTGCAATATTGTAAGTTGTGTATGCATCACGTTAGCAGATGTTATGTATAAACCAGCTTGATCACGTTAGCAGCTGGAATATGTGACATTATATTACAATGCATCAGACATGCACATAAGCATACTTGCTGTGCATGTTAACTATATTCGAACCCATATAGTGTAAGGTGCCTATTCAATGATCTCAACACAATAATTAGCTCGTTATGATCCGGTGGAGTCGAGATACTCTTCGGACCACATATCGTTCTATTGTGGATCACTGAAAGGATTGCTCACCGGAACTATATGTGAAATAAACCAGCAACGCATTATTGTGAATGAGATGATCTCAGGACTACAACAACCCCTAACTTGATATATATCATGCTAGATTCATTCAGTACATGGTATGCTGATTATCATCCTGCATGATAAACTGTTTGGGAATGTTGAAATATCCAGAACTTATCTTCTTGTAAGTGTATAAAAGTGAACACACACACTAGGTACTAATCAGTAATACCATACACTGCACATCACCAAGCATTCATCATACATGTTAAGATTCACTGACTCAAAGTGAATAAATTAACTATATTATGTATGATAATATGGATCCCACTTCCAAACACATGTGCGTGGAAGTGTCAGTGATGGCGATACATAAGGGAACAGGATAAGAAACCATGCTGAAGGGCTGGATGGAGAATATCTCCAGACCCGAAGGC
This sequence comes from Cymbomonas tetramitiformis, assembly GCA_001247695.2. Classification (NCBI taxonomy): domain Eukaryota; kingdom Viridiplantae; phylum Chlorophyta; class Pyramimonadophyceae; order Pyramimonadales; family Pyramimonadaceae; genus Cymbomonas; species Cymbomonas tetramitiformis. The sequence continues at coordinate 18,931 of LGRX02031554.1, forward strand.
ATTATACAATGCTCAAATAAGCAGCTGGTCACTGCTGAGCATTGTCTACTCGTCTCACATATCAGCTGGAGCAACTACAACAAGTACATTGCATTATGATAGTTGATTCAGAATTGATCAGCTCAATTTGCATGTAACATACAGATCAGTTTTCATATGATTTCTGACAATAGTATAAAGGACATTCACACACACATAAATGTGTTGTGTGAAGTTGCTGTGATTGTATCCAGCAAAGTCCAGATTTGTTCCAAATGAGATATATCACTTTGATAAATCTTAAGAGCACAGACCTATGCTCAAACAAATCATAGGTTGAGAAATATCACTAAAGTGGCTGTTTCCACTTAACCCCTTAGTTGCGGTTGGAATTTTTTGCAAAAATATGTGGTTTGGGGACAATTCAAAGTATTGCGTGATCATGGCCGCATGCACGCATGCGACATCATGTATGTTATAGGAGACCATCAAATAAGCCACAACGAATCATGGTATAGCTATATCTATCGTATATCTCGAGATATATGGATTATCCAACCAAAATTTTGAGTATTTTGAGCATAGAAATTACGCATACGTCTTGTGTACGATGCGTGATTGCAGTCTTATTGACTTGTATCATGGTAAAATATCGCGGAAATTAACATGTTAGACTATCCCTAATCCATAGTACGCATTAATACCGCCCAATGTGCCAAAAAATACCAAAAATGGCCAAAAAAACACCGAAAAAACACTTGGATTCAAATGTTTTCCTCACTTAAGAAATGTTTTCCATACTTAAGCTAAAACTCGGGTGATTTTGCTCATAAAATGAGACTATGTGGTGATATAATACCCCATGTTGCATGCGAGACTGGCGTTGGGATCCATTTCTATCGTATATTTCCACATGGCCACGTATATGCTTACCAATACGGGATGTTTATGGCTTGGTTAGCTACTTTTCAAAGCCAAATTTAAGCGCAAAATGACACAAATAGACAAATTTGGGTTTGGAAATACTAACACGTGAGAGATATATCGCACTAGTATATGTGCTATACTATTGGTTAACCTGTAGCCATATATCATGAGTGCACCCACAAACCTTACAATATTCGATGCGCCAACCGCACATATGCAGTTTCATGGTAAGCCACGCTCTCATTTTCGAGGCCTTGTTGAGAATTCTCAACGTGTCGCAGCTAAGGGGTTAAGTTGATTAATATATACATAACCAGAAAAGTACATTTGCTGTGCATGGGTTTAAATCAGTAAAACCCAGAATGCTGTCAACTGTAAATGTTGATATACAGCACAACTCACTTATTTGCTATAAAAAAATGTCATATGCAAAAGTGAAGTTTCTTGTAATGATTCTGTACTTACATTTCACATTTACACTGAAATATGTCACCACAGCAATATTTCAGACAGCTGAAAAAAGCTATAAAATAGGTGAAAAAGCTCCACGTTTAATTTCAAAATGAAAAATGTGTGCCCATTTTATGTAAGATTATGATTTTATACCTATTAAGGTATCAGAAAATCATAATGACACATGTCATATCAGTGTGACACCCTAAAATATTAGGTGTTGAATATATATGGGTAACGCTATTGTTATGGCAATAAATCGCTCAAAATGCTCTACGTTAAATACGTAAAACAACATTTTGAAAATTTTGGATTGATTTTTTTTACTAAAATGAATATTTATATATCAAATAACAATCCTTGATTTATGCAGCATGTGTAACGCCCTGTAACAACCCTAAAATTAAATGTGTGTAACAGGGGTGTAACGTACCTCCTAAAAAACACTTTACGTTTATGTGGGTATTAAATGCAGATTTGCTTAAAAATCTTTGCAAAAACGTTATACTGCTTATTTTTTACCTGTATTAGGGTTACTGATATCAAGTAACACCCTAAACACTGTGTTGAGTAACAGGGCCACTGTAACTATATATGCTCTAAAATGCCAGTTTTATTTCGTAAAACTTCGTTTTTGGCATTATTATATCATGCTAAATCATCATAGACATGATAATACTATGGGCAACAACCCTAAAACTGTAGGGCAACAACCCAAAAACTGCAGGGCTACAACCCAAGGACTGTAGGGCTGCAACCCTAAAACCGTAACAGCTGATTCCTATAAGGAATGCTACTGAATGAGGTATTGGCAATTAACAACTGCCACTGTATCACACACTTCCTTGAGGGGGGAAGAAGGTGGATATATGTACATGCATAACCTCATCATAATATACAGATATACCATATATAACATAGGTATATATATATCTTCACACACTCAGTTAGCTGCCCCTGGTCTTGGGTGCGGTCGCCGACATGGTGATGTTGAAAAAGAAATAAGGGAAACAATGGACACGTAAAGATTTTGTGTACTGTACAGTAACAGATTTTGTGACAGAGATGCCCGTGCCCAATGAACGTCGGCAGAGAGTCGAATCTTCAACAGTATAAATAGTCTTATAATAATAATTTATCATTATAGCTATAATGATAAACTATCATTATAGCTATAATGATAAACTATCATTATAGGCCTTATAATGATAATTATCATTATAAGGCCTTATAATGATAGTATCATTACAAGCCGGCCTTATAATGATAATTTATCATTATAGCTATAATAATAAATTATCATTATAAGGGCTGCCAACTTGGTGGTCTCGGTCGGGTATCATTATAAGGCTTATATCATTATAGGACTTATCATTATAAGGCTTACTGCACTGTATAAGGGAATACGAATAGATAGACATGCTGATGCACGAACACATGGATACTGTCAACTCGAACTGTGTCACGATTAGCGATAGCGATAGCGATAGCGATAGCCGATAGGGGGCTCGGGCCTCGGGCCTCGGCTGATGGGCTCTTCCTTGTTCCTGTTCCTCGACAATAGGCTCTAAACAATTTCATCGACATGTTTGAGCCGATCCGGACAATCCGATTGATAAAAAATCGATCCTGACCTGTCGATTGTCAAAATCGCTCTCCTCGTTTCCGCTCCAGCTTTTCTTGGCGGAGCGAAACGTTCAGCATGCTTCAGCCGGGGACAACCGGCTCGCGGCGGGGCGGGAACAAAGAATAAAGAGATGCAGAAACGAGAAAGAGAACGAATGCGTTCGGCCGTTCGCTGCTTGAACATCTGCTTGAAACTCCTCACCTGCCCACCTGATAGGTTCTGATTCAGATATCGAGAAGCGCAAGTCCGGCAACGTCTCATCAAGTTGTCAATTGAATAGGATTGTTTTCCGACAGTATTATTGTCCAATTCTAAATAGCAATATTTCATATCCCGTTCTACACCCGCACAGATGCAGTCAGGCTTTCTGGGACCCCCTCCGGCCCCCCGCCCAGCGGAACCACCGCGACCCCTCGAAGATCGCATGGCTGGAGATTCTACCGCCGATCAAGTTCGTGCACCGCGTGTCAATCTGACGACTGCTGACTTTTTCATGGGAGATGTCATGGGGACTGGGTCCTTCTCATCCGTGGTTAAGGCACAGCGGAAAGGCACCTCGGAGTGGTATGCGTTGAAAATCATGGACAAAAAGCAGCTCGTGCGGGAAAAGAAAGAACTTTACATTAAAAACGAGCGAAGCATCCTCGATCGGCTGACTTATGACGGTGTAGTGCGCTTGTGCTTCACCTTCCAGGACACCCACTCCCTATGTATCCAAAACAGCACCCACGTCTTGCGCGAAGTCAGTATGTTTATTGCTCTATTTCATTGTAGACTAAGTTTATTTGATTGGAGACTCGTGATTGAATTCGCTGGTTGTGACCTACGGAACCGCTTTCCCAGCGTTACCCGTTAGTTTGTTGTAAAGGAAGGTCGAGGCGGAAAGCAAAAATTCATTTCCGTGTAATTCTGATCCGCCTCGGTTCTGGGAGGCTTGCTCTTTCACCCGCCTTGCAAACTGTGGGATGCGCGTTGTATCATCATGTTGCTTGGGAATGCCTCCTTAACTCTTCAACAGACATGGGACTGGAGTTGTGTGAGCAAGGCGAGCTCTTTTCTCAAGTCAAGCGCGTAAGTCCCGCATCCTCTGCACGAAAAGTAACGTGTTAACTTAGTGACGAATAGTTTCAACATCTCCTGCTAATTCGTAATTTATTCGGAAACTTGGTTTTATTTCCCTCCAGCTTTTCGAGGTGGCGGTAATCTTTTTGCTTCAACGGTATCTTTCCGGGTTATAAATGCGCGAAAAGCGCGAGGGTCACGTTGCACCCGCCACACCCGCCCGCGGACATCGCTACATGGCGCGTGCACAACACCTTACTTCAGGAAACCTCAGGACGAATTTTTTGAACACTGTGAGCAAGAGTGTAGTGTTGTTTCGGAAGTGTGGGTCGCTGGCAGCAGTCTCGCTCAGACTTGTAAGGTCAGTCGTCAGTTTATACCGCTGTGTGTCGCGTTGAGGTCGTCCGCTTAGCGAAATGAGTATAGCAATTTGAGGCGTGCAGACTTGTGTGTGTACGATGCTCGAGCTCCTCCCTTGATGCAGTGTGACGTTTTCAGCGAAACGAGCCGTAGTTCAGCCAGACGTCTCAAGCCCCAGGCGGAGGAACGCATCTGCCCCCCTGGGATGCCAGCACTTCCCTCAGGCCTCTTTGCGAAAATGTCGCTTGTTCGAGAGCTTTAAGTTGACGCGGCTCACCACTTGGACTGAGGGCTTTTTCCACCTCGCTTCCGCGGCTCGGCCACCCTTAGCTCGCTTTCCGAGGCCCAGCTCTGACGTTTTGGGTGCGCCGAATGTGGCTCTGCGCAGAAAGGGAAAATGCCTTTCCAGGAAGCCCAGTTCTACGCAGCTGAGATTGTCCTTATCCTGGTACGGCGCTCTCGGCTCCTCTGCTAGTTTCCGTAGCACGAATGGGTGAGGTGTGGAGGCAACCACCGATAATTGTATCGGCTCACATTTACTCGTGGAATATTGAATCTTTGTTTTTTTTCTCCAGCGCTTTGAGAAGAGCCCTGCATAAGCAAGCGCTGCGCTTCTCCACACCTCTCGATGCCGAAGTGGTAGCAAGCCGGCCTCTTGCCTCTGGTACCGGATCGCTAGCCGGCCTCCTGCCTCTGTTGCGGGAATGCAAGCTGGCCTCCTACCTCTGGTGCCGGATTGTAAGCTGGCCTCCTGCCTCTGGTACCGGATTTCAAGCCGGCCACCTGCCTCTGGTACCGGACTTCAAGCCGGCCTCCCGCCTCTTTTGAGCGAAGCAGACCTCCGCTCCCGACCCGCGTGCACCGCACTCTTGCCCCCGCTCCCTATGATCACACTCCCACCGCAGCCTATCACTGCTGCTTCACGAGAGCCTTTGCCGGCGCCGGCTGCCCTCCAGTGCGCCGTGATCACCTTTGCCGGCATGACTCACACGCGAGCTGCATACCTCTTTGAGCTTGGTATCTCTCCGCCTTCTTCTCTGTATGCCCAGAAACCAGAGCCCTATGCGACCCCTCTCTCCATGTGCCTGGCCAGCCACCGCAACGGCAATAGCTTAACCAGCGCGAATGCTCTGGTTACTCGAGTGCCGCCCACTTGGCGTGGCCGTGGTGGTGAGCCTTTATTCGCTCCTTGCAAGCTTTCACGTTCTCCACTGGGACTTTTGAGACAACTGCGACCCTCGCTGACCAGTCCCGCGCAGCCGCACCACGCAGCAACGAGGATCCCGTCGACTCCGATCGGTACAAAGTGCCTTAACCACAATAGAAAGCGAGAGTGGTCTTCCACCTGGCGTTCCTGCCTCGACCCATAGAAAGCGAGAGTGGTCTTCCACCTGGCGTTCCTGCCTCGACCGTGAGCTCAGGTCGTGAGTGGGACCTGTCTGCTCTCAGGAATACATTCACTTCGAGGGCGTCATCCACCGCGATTTGAAGGTAGGTTTTGAGAGGAATCGCGCGCCCCGCGGTGCTCCTGCGGAGGGAGAGCAAGCGGTGTGCAGAAAGTGAGGTGTGCAGATTTGCAGCAAGTGAGGTGTGCAGATTTGCAGAAAGTGAGGTGTGCAGAATTGCAGAAGAGAGTGAGGTGTGCGAATTTGCAGAAAGTGAGGTGTGCAAATTTGCAGAAAGTGAGGTGTGCAGATTTGCAGAAAGTGAGATGTGCAGATTTGCAGAAAGTGAGATGTGCAGTTTTAGGGGGTGAGTCACCTCTCTTTGCAACGTGCTACCGTTTTGCGGTTTCGACCTTTCGGGGGCATCCCTCGAGGGGGGCGGTGGGGCACCTCAATCTTGCACTGAGTTCATATGTTGACCCTGTCCCGGTCCTGACCCTTCAGGTAGGTGGATCGCCTGATTCTTTTGCCGTGCTCCCGTCTTGATCCTTCGGGGGCGACCCTCGATGGGGGTTAGGCCCCTCATGCTTGGCTTGATCGCGATCTTGTCACAGCAACAACTCGTGAAACCTGAAACCTTTACCAAGTGACTCGTAGGAACATTTCTGTACACGCTGCCGAGGGGAGGATAGTCACAAGCATCTATTTGCCTTTCGTTGTCAGTTTTCGTTGGGGTTCCACTTTCATATGGCTTTGCCTGCTCACATATACCACTGCAGATAGGTTCACCTGTCTGTCACGTATGGAAGAGCACAAAATGTCACCTTGCATCCCTGGGTACTCTGCATACCCCCGTGAAGCAGCCTCTGCTGCATCCCTGCTGTGGGGAGCAGCTCGCACAAATGATTATAAGGAGGCTGACCACTGTGCTCCGGAGGTTCCGATTATACAGCCGGAGAACCTGCTCCTGGCAGATGATGGGCATCTTAAGCTGTGCGACTTTGGGAGTGCCAAGACGGTGGACGCTTCCGCCGCGGACTTGACAGAGGCAACAGGTGAGGTGCTCCCTCCCTTCTCTCCGAGTGGAGGTAGGCTGGAAGTGCGGTCAGGCGAAGAGGCCGGTGGGCTGGAGGGGCAAGGCGGTAGTGTTGGCCGGTGAAGAGGCCGGTGGGCTGGAGGGAGTAAGGAGTTGGTGTTGGCCGGTGAAGAGGCCGGTGGGCTGGAGAAGGCGGTAGTGTTGGCCGGTGAAGAGACCGGTGGGCTGGAGGGGCAAGAGTTGGTGTTGGCCGGTGAAGAGGCCGGTGGGCTGGAGGTGTTGTGTTTAGGGGAGGAGAAGCGCAAGAGCTCTTTTGTGGGTACAGCGGAGTACGTCTCTCCCGAGGTGCTCAACAGCAAGCCCCTGACCAAATCGTAAGTACCCATTTCTTCCTAGTCTGCCCTTAGCTTGATCCTGTCCCTCGAGATGGCCAGGCTGCCCCCAGGGCCCCGCACATGCTCCGTCC
>LGRX02031555.1:0-27546 GCA_001247695.2 Cymbomonas tetramitiformis
TCAACCCGCACCCCTGCGCGTCAGGCTAGTCTGCCTGGGGACCCCATTTCCTGTATCTCAACCCGCACCCCTGCGCGTCAGGCTAGTCTGCCTGGGGACCCCATTTCCTGTTTCACTCCCACCTACAACATTTGCAATCTGTATTATCTCCGTTTCGACCGACGTTCCCCCAGTTAGAAGAGAGTATAGGAGGATCGGAGGTGAAGGGGAGGGGGCGGTACATGTGAGAGGGTCGGGGAGAAGAAGCGCGTCCAGGGGCAGGGTGCAGCCTGTACAGCTTTACTATGCATCGTGACGCTGCCCTCGGCATATGGCCCGCTGCCTGGCTGCCCGGAGGCTGGCAGCCGCCGCCTTGCACTCGCGGTCCGTCTGCCTTCCATCCCTTGGATCCGGCGCCGCTTATCACTAGTCGACCCGAGTGGGGGCCTGGAGAAGGGGGGCGTCTTCTGGCTCTCCACCTGCAGCGGGAGAGGCACACCCCAGAAGGTGCTCAGGCTCGAGGAAATGGAAAGTGGTACGAAATGTAGCCGAACGAAGAGAGAGTTGTGTGGCGCTGTGGGGCAGGAGCCTGGGCGTGCACCTGCACAGGGGGGGTAGCCAAGGGGCACTTGAAGGGTGGGAGCCCCTAGCGCATCTGCAGCAGGAGAAGTCCTATACTCCGAAGTGAAGGGCAGGTTCGGTGCGAATGTTTACGCAGCAGACTCTGCTGGAAGGGGTCTCGTGTCAAATCTTGTGTTGGGTGAGGAAGGCACTGGCCTTGCAGAGCATAAAAAGGGGGAAAGCTCTAGAAGGCAGATTGCCGGCCAGTGCTGACAAACGCATCGCAGAGCAGCTGCAGGCCACAAGATTTACACGTCACGGCGGGCAGAAGGCTGCAGGGTAGTGAAGGCAGAGACGGCACTGTAGAACCTGGGTGATGGCCAGTAGGCGAGGGGTGAGTTCGCTCGGCTGCAGAGCGGCTCTAAGCTCTGGGAGAACGGTGTCGTCGTCGGCACCTGCGATGGTTTCTCCATTGCTCCCCTGGTGAAACAGCAAACCGTGCGCGCGCTTCAAAACCGCGAGGTGAAACGGCAAACCGTGCGCGCGCTTTTTGCAAAACGCTCGCCTGGTAGGGCGACCCGCAAAACGCGGGGCAGCTCAGCCCGCGGGCCGCCGCACGGCTTGACTGGCCACCCTTGTTACTTTATGAATGTCTTAATTAGAACCGAAAACACCGGAAGGTGAGAAGATACTTTAGCGCCTTACAGTACCGGTGTGCGTACTGAATTACTGCGCGCACAGCGTTATGTGAAAAAGAAAATGCGCCATTTAGCAGCAGAAGTCTCTGCGAAGCATCACTTGACCACTTCAGGCTGTAAACCTGCCAGATGCATGTGCTTCGAGGTTCCAAAGAAGCGCGCTCGAAGCAGATTGGATACTAAGAGAACACTTGGTGCAGCAGAGATGGATAGAGCGTTTTGTATGTGAGGTCGCACGCTCGCTCCATGAAACACATTTTCGGCAGCTGTTGTTTTGGAGCACTCTGTTATACCAGCATACGCGATAACTTATGCACGAATGTTCTTTAAAATCATACGTGAATTCGAAATCCTATCAGCTCCTGACAACAACAGGACACGGCTGGTGCTCAACACCAGCACTCCGTTGCGAAACTCCCGCGAGAGAAGTTCACCTGTTTTGACACTACTGGGTTCTGTGAATTCCGCGGCGCATCAATCGCGAATGTGCCAACATCACCGTCTTGGCAAAGTACCTCCTCCGGTCCGGTGACCCAGAAGCCTCCAGCTTCGAAAATTGTTGCACCATTCTCAACTTGGTCGACCATGCTTGATTCGGCCTCCAGTTTGTCGAGGACTTTCGGACAGGGGGTTCCTTCATAAACTACAGTATGGCCTATTTCCTTTCCCAGCGGCTGCACAGAGGCCCTCTCAACCACTTACTCTGCATCAATAACTTCCAGAAGTCCTGAGGAAATTCGAGTCAACCCAAAGTTTGATTATTTCCAAGCTCTGATTTCGTGGGAGGCCTTGTGCTGCCTTTCGTGAGTACGCCTTGATATTCTTCTAGAGTGATTTTAAGTTATGTCCATCATTTTCAGTACAACTCCAGTCGAAGATAGCTTATCGCATCTGCTGGGAATCCCAGCTGTGTTTGAGTCTGTTGCTATACGCTGGCAAATCTAAAACAACAAGCAAAGTATGAAGATGTCCTCGCGATCACAGGACATAATTATCGTAAGACTGATCTTCTGCTTCTTCCAATTTTCAGTGGCTGCACGACCTCTGCTGTGATAATAGTTGCTGCTTCACACGCAAAGCGGACTGCCGCGCGCTTGGCGGCTTATCCCTTCGGTTTAGGCCCAGTACGTTATCAGGCTAATGGTATGCACATGAAAGTACATCACAGATTATCTCTTAGAAGTTCGGTCGAGACAACAGCTTGCGAATAAAATTTCTATTGTGAAGAGCTCAAAAGAGGGGAGTAGGATGCTTTCGAGCTCTAACAATCAAGAATCACGTATCTTCGTATAAGGAGCAAGTGGTACCAGCGCAGGTCTCAGTGCAAGACAATACAAGTATAGGCGGGTGTACCCTTATTACCACTGTTTTGAGGATGCGGTGTCGGGGAGCGACACGAGCGATTCGGTATCATGGACCATGGAAATTTTGTTTATTTTAGACGTCAAAAAGCTCCCATATTCGATATTGGTCATACCATATCTGGGGCGCTTTGGGGGCTCTACACATCACATGAGCACTCGCTGTGATGAGGTCACAGGTATACCCTTATTACAAAAAAAAGTAATCCATAAATGATAACCCCATAGTCGGTTGAAAAGTTCATATATAGGAATGTTTTGGACCCATTGGGACCCCCTGGGACTAATTTGACCGATATTGCGTCATGCACACCTTGCGGTTGCCCGCGCGCCAGCGTGGCCAGATGCACCCGCCGGCGTCACCTGTCGCGGGTCGTGGGCCCCCGCGGGGCGCTCACGAAGTGAGGCCAACGCTTACACTCGACCTTTACCTTTAGGTTGACGTGTACAAAGCCCTAATAACAACTGCGAGGCCGCCACCAAGTCCCCTCAGGCGCCGCTGCGAGCCCACCCCCCTGAGATGGGTGAAATTCCGAAATCCCTGGATTTTGTAGCAGGGATTCCTATGCGCCGCGTTCGTCCCCACCAATTGCGATCCGCAGGGGGTGTGAGTAGTATACTACCGATTATAGCCTACCACCAAAATAAGTAACTATAAAATACAAGAAATAATTACGTAATAAATAGGGAATAAATGTGAGTACAATAAATAATAAATAATAAAATCTGCTGGACTTTAGGTTCAGGGTTATTATTATGGGCTCTGATAGCCCCTAGCCTGACCCGTCTCTGATCGGAACCGTGACTCCGCTAGTAGCTAGGATGACAGTACAGTAGTACTGTACTGTCAGTCATTACTTCGTATTATCCGGGTTTCCGAGATGCATGATAAAAGCACTCGGCCGGACTGTTTATGGGAGCTTAGCCAGTTTGTTTTACCGAGCGGAACACCTGTTCTCGCAGGTTATGCGCGTCACCACTTCCCTAGTAATTCTGATGGCACAGCGCCTAGCTGTTGCCATGTTTGGCTAAGTTTTGACACAGAGATGGGGTGGGCGCCCCCTTAGGCAGTAGTTAGTCTTTCCGCGGTATGGCCTCTTTTTGAAGTGGAGATCAGTTTATGGAACATTTTTTCGGCAGCAGTATCGTCGCTCGCTATGGCTTCTTTTTACGTTTCACCTGGCCGGTGGAGAGGGCATTCCGCGTATTGTGGGTCGCAACCACTTTTAGCCAATCGGCTCATGACCTGTTTGATGTTGTTTTTACCGCTGAGACTTCTGCAGGAATGGCCGCTGCAAAATGCTTACTACTGTCGTTCCGTTAGCCCGCGACCCCATCTTGCCGTCATTTTTACTATGGAGACTCCACTTGGACCACGCACACGCGCTAGAGCGCGAAAACTAGCAACTATTTTTGATGATGTTGGGGCACTGAATGCGGCTACGCCAACGACTCCGCATTTGGCTTCGGGAGAGTCTGAGGCGTCCACTGCGGCAGCCGTGCTTCTGCAGAGATTGCGCAGGGACTCCTTTGATGTCCAGTGTGCCAAGACAGCGGCGACAAAGGTTCTGGGTGACAAGACTGCAAAATTTAAAGGCAACGAAAACTCAGCTTCGGACATTTTTTCACAATTGGTATCCGAGCTGCAACAGCTGTTCACGCTGCAGTCGCCGGCGTTTGCACCCCTGTTTGAACTGACCGCTGCTGACACCCCTGTTCTGTCTGCTGCAAATGAGCTGTTGTACTCTGTGTGAGAACAAACACGCAGTCAAGCACTACAAGTCAAGTGCAACGCTCACATATGTCAACCGTGAAACTGTGAAGCTATACACAAGATAATACGAAGTGTTATAGCTTCCGCCGAAAGAATGTGATGACAGCCCCTAAGGTGTCAGATGTGAAATGACAGATGCTATGAACTGTCTGACTACCGAAGTCGATATCGGAGATGGCGCTGATGACAGTGAAGAAGTCATAGTAGTCGAACCGTATCGGTGATGACACAGATGATGATGACACTGTCGGCGTGCCAAATCCAGCACACCACCTCGAGTGAGGTGGGCAGACCAGAATGAATACACTCATACCAATCTCCAGTCCAGACCAGAAAGAACCACAATCATGCCTGCCAGGGCTGAAAACCCCAAAAAGCTGGACAAAGTCCACACGGTCCTGGCAGGCCTATCAGCTCCCTGTCTCTAGTGCCACTCCTCCACCGGGGGAATAGAATGCTGCTGTGCCCTGAAGGTCCGCACACCGCGGTGTCATGCAGCCGGATGCTTCGTCAGGGATATGACAAGGAGTACCCGAAGGCAGGTCCAGGTCACCCCGTCACCGTCAGACTTACAGACAAGGGAAGATGTAGGGAGGGTCACAGCGGGTGGAGGCAGAGGCTCTCACGTACGAGACAGGTGCCGGTCACGGGTCCCCGAAGGGTACATAAGGTCGTAGGAGTCAAGGTACGGCATGCAACATTCACATAACAAGTCTTGTGCATGCTTGCTAAACCTCTAGGCTAACTGTCATTCTATCGGTTGGTTGTTTTCTGCATATATTCTCAAAACCAAATCATAAAGTACCTGCAACAAAGTACCTGCAAAGCACAGTCAGAAACAAAACCCAAAACAGGACAAATCAGAGGGTACTCACAGTCAGATCATGTTGCTGCTTTCTGAGTAGGCCTCCATGTCGAAAATCCAAAAGATCTGGCAGCCTGAATTACTGCCTTTTGCATATCCATGTAGCTGTCAAAGAGCATGTTGAAGTAGGGCACGGTGTTCTTGGTGGGAGGAACTGGCTTGGTGTAGGGGTCAGCCAAGTTCTTCTCCGAAGGCACCCTCCCGCATATGATCCAGCCCAGTCTGACAAAGTCTCTGAGCATATGGAATCTGACCAGAACATGCTTGATCTTCTGGGACAGTGGGATATTTTCAGCAATAGACCTGCATGCATCATTATCCAGAAGAAGAGGAACCGGAAGCTCCAATCTGGGGCAGGTTGCTGAAGCTGGAAGGTACTCTGTGCTTCTCATATTCTGATAGTCCACTGGCCTGCGGTCTGAATCTGAATAAATCTCGAGCTCATCTGTCACTGACTTGCCATCAGGCCTGACACCACCGACTCCTGTACCCGTAGGTGTAGTGTAATCCAGGAGTTTAGTCAGGAGAGTCCCCGGCTGCAACCCAGGGTAGCTGAATGCAATGTCAGTGGCGACCCTCTCGGCCTCAGTGATCTCAGAATCAAGTCCAGTAGTAGAGGGTGGCTGCCCCTGAATAGGGTGTTGTATATAGCCGAATATTTCTGTCAGCATAAACATGAGAGACACCGCCCGCTGAGCTGCAGTAGATGCTGCAACATATTCTGAACCCGTAGAAGATGTTTCTGTGATTGTCTGTCTGACTGTACCATACTGTAGAATCATTCCACAGAAGAATATCACCATGCCAGAGTATGATCTTGCTGAGTTTTCCAGGTCTCTGGCGAGGTCAGCATCGGAGTACACAAACAGTGTGAGCACCCGTGCTGGCCTCTCGGGGTAATAGAAGGCCATTCTGTAGTGTGCCGTGCAGTCCAGATACTGTGCAATTCTGATAAGAGCCTTCATTGAGTCCTCTGAGGGACAGGCCACAAACTGTGACAGGTAGATCACTGCATAGTAGATATCTGGCCGTGAAGTCCTGCTGTGCCAGAGCAGGGACCCAAGGATAGACCGATAGGGTTTTACCAGAGTGAGGTCAGGGTCTACTGGTTTTGATATCACCAGTTTAGAGTCCATAGGTGTACGGAAGGGTCTCTCGGGTATGTTGTTAGCTGTCATAAGGTCCTTAATCTGTCGAGACTGATTGAGGTACACCCCCTGGTCATCATGCTGTACTGCCATCTGAAGGATAGAGGATATAGGACCCAAGTGTTTGGCCTTAAAGGTTGCTCTGAAAGCGGTCCAGAAGGCCCTCTCAAGAGCCGTGGAACAGGCCATACCAAAGTCATCCACACATACCACACACATAGCCTTAACCGTAGGTGTGTAGATGTAATAGATACAGGCATCATGTGTAGACTGCCTGAATGATTGACCCATGTATTTGAAACTGAGCATAAACTGTTTAACCATCCTCTGCCATGATGCGCCGGCAATCTTGAGGCCGTACAGCGCATATGAGAGTAGGGCATAGCTGTAGCCCTTAAAGGTATAGCCAGAGGGAAACTGAATCCACACGGGAAACTCAAGCTTAGCATGCATAAAGGCCTGAGACACATCCAGATGTGACACCACCAGCTGGAATAGAGCTGCAAAAATGAATAGCAATCTGAAAGCTGATATCTCTGGGGTAGCTGAAGAGGTCTCCCACGGAAGGTAGCTTGTAGTTCTGCTGCCGTCACCAGCCATACGGGCTTTAAATATCTGATAGGGCTTGCCTGCACCAGTAGGGTCAGGTTTGAATGGCATAGACAGTACAAATAGTGTAGTAAGGTACTGTGCATTAGCCGGAGGTGTTCCCAGCTTGAGCTTTTCCTGATTAACCATATCACCAACCTCCTGATCCATAGCTTTCAGCCAGTCTTCAGAATGTGGTGAGGATAGGGCCTGTCTGACACCGTGAGGTAGCTTAATCTCTGGTGCCGAGACCTCAAGCATATGTGTAATAGTAGAGGTAGGAGCATCAGAGAGAAACTGCTCCATGCTGCTGAAACTGCCAAACATGTACTCTGCTCTGAGGTCACTGCTGAGGGTGTCAGAGAAGGGCAGGTAAGCTGCTGAGTGTGTGGACGGAAAGATAATCAGGTTGGCTGGTAGATCAATGTGCCAGCCAGCCGGCTCGTCGGTGCAGGGTTCCAGGATGACACCGTAGGGTCTCCTGTTGCCTCTGTGGGTGGAGATGAGAATTGCACTGTAGATAGGTGCTCTGATTGTCTGACGAGCCTTCACAATAGTCCAGATAGGATAGTGTTCATTGATGCCATTTAGCTTTCTGTAGCAGTCCAGATAGTGTAGAAGGTCCCGATAGTGCTGACCATCTGATGTCTGTGATACATATCTGACTGCCATAGTCCAGGTAACTGTGCCATCTGTCTGAATAAGCTGAACACATGCGTGTGACTCCTCTCCGTCAAAGAAAGAGCCAATACCATGAACCCTCGAGCCTGCTGTGTCAAAGCTGTCACTGAATGGCTGTGGTCTGTCATAGGATGCATCAAACTCCCGCTCTGCCTGATGTGGGTCTGGAAAGGAGCCCAATATCTCTCCCATGTCCTGATGATTATGAATCCAGTGAGGCTTGCCAACATAGTGTATCATATTAGTCTCAGTATCCAGGATCTTATATGCCAGAGAGCTGACTGATACACCGACAAGACGGCCTGACCAGGCCGCCCGCTGGGACTTCCTAGACATGCCAGGCTGTCTGGAGTTCCTCTGCTGCTGAGACATAATGACATAGCAATTCTGGCCGAAGGCCTTCAGTTTTGCATAGCCATAGTGATAGCCTCTGATCTGATGAAATGGTGTTGTAGAGATGTTCTTGTGAGTAGAGATATTCCATATGAAGCCAGCATGGGTGGCAGCCAGAGGCCAGTAGTCCTCGGGCATGCCAGCTGCCAGAAGTAATGCCTTAGCCATGTCTGATATCTTGCCAATGGCATTTTCTGCATGAGGGTTGTCTGTATGTACTGTAGGAGATGACTTCTGGTGTAATATACGGTGTTTTTGATAGAAAGCCACACACTGGGGGTCACCCATCTCTGGAGCACAATCTGTACGGAGTGTTATGGACTGTGGTGCATATCCCATTGCATGTAAGCTGCCGTAGAAGTGAACCAGACAGGTGTAGTATTCTGATTTCTGGACGAAGGTGTACACAAATATGAATCTGCTGACATAGTCAATGAACTGACATCGGTACAGGTGGCCATTGTAGCCAGCTGGGGTAATAGGTCCTGTCAAGTCAGCAGCCCACTTCTGGCCGGGCTGTATGGCCACTGATCTCAACTGGTCATGGTGTCCACAGGGCTTCTGCTTCAGCTTACTGGTACAGCATACTGCACAGAACTGAGAGCAGGTCGGCATAGCTGCTATAGCTCGCCTAGACAGCAGAGGCCGACCGAGCTGGATGCCAGGCAGGTCGTAGAGCTTAAGCAGACTGGCTGTAGAGCCGTGACCCATGACTGCATGGAACTCCACAAAGGGACTGACCCGAACAGGTGTGTTTCTGTTCCTGAACAGGATACAGATCTCAAAGGGAGTGCCATCAATGAATACTCTGTCAGGTCCGCCATCTGAGCCAGCCGGTGTCAGTGGGTGACTGGAAGCATATGTGTGCTTCCGAGAGAAGCTGAATATCCTCTTACTGCCTCTAGGATAGATGTGTAGTACCTCCATAGTACAAGTCTTGTGCCATATCTGGTGTTGTGGCATATACGGGACAATCCAGAAGTAGGCAGTTATGCGGGTCAAGGAGAAAGTCATGGTTGCCCTTAGTCAGCATTCTGTCAATCATACTGATACTGAAGGGAATGTTGCCATAGAAGAACTGACCCGTCCACTGTTTGGTGTGACAATCATCTGAAATGGACCAGTGCTCAAGAGCCGGATGATTGTTACCCTCGCCAACAGGCAGAGAGTCCCCATACATAGATACATCAAAAGCCGGAGTACCAAGTTTAGCCGTAGCTGTAGGAGAGCCGTGAGTAGTAGCCCATTTAGTGTACTCGCTATTACTCCACTGCCAGTCTGATGAGTCTCCTGTGCGGGTCCTGACAGTTGCTGAGCCGAAGTGGTGAGAGTGCGGGCGCTGCGGCTCATCCCAGAGGCAATCCACCTGATTGTCTGTGATACGATATGTTCTGCCTGAGTCCAGGTGGGTATAGGTCATGGTAATGAAGTCTGGGGAACTGAAGCCATGCCGGAGCATAACCCGGGTAGATAGGAGTGTCCTGGCGCCTTCTTTGAAGTGGCAGCCAGGTATAGTGTACTCGTCTATCTCCCCTGACAGTATCTCACGGCCATAGAGGTGTAGTGTACAGGTCCCGTCAGTTCGGGATACGAGACCTGTCATCACCGTAGAGAAGCCAATAGTGGCGGAGGTGTCTAGAGCCGAGATCCTGGACCTGGTGCCTGTGATATTCCCAGTGGCACCAGAGTCTACCACAATGCCATCGCCGTCCCGTGATAGTGCATAGGCCGAGACAACAGGGCTACAGGTGAACACTAGCCCAGGTGGTGGTGTGCCGTGTGCTGTCCAAGTGAAGCCGGGCCACCAAGACATGTGCACCACGGCACCACCGACTGTGATCATGAGGTCTGCCAGGTGTGAGGTGGCCTCGAGGACACTGCCAGTCTGCTGCCAAGCCACGGAGCCAACACCACCGACACCTCTGTCCACTGTACTGTCGCCTGATATTGACTGAAAGTCCATGAAGAATAGGAATAGGCACTGAATGATAATAGCCAGAAAGGTTGTCAAGGTTAGAGCCGTGAGGTGTCGGGACCGCCTGCGGCGGCCCTCACTGTCTGCTGTTATAGTTGACCGGAACAGTTGTACAGTATTTGTGAGGCGGCATCGGGCGGCATACCCGAGCTGGTGAACTGGCCGTGGTCACTGTGAGGGTCTCCTGTGCCAGATCCAGAGGAGGAGTGTCCAGTCCCAGAATCTGACCATTCCCAATCACAAGAACCACTGTTCCCATTGTTACCAGCCCAAGTGCCACCATCAGAGCCCCAGTCATACAGTATCCCCGTCCCCGTCCCCTGGGCCCCTCCCCGTGGGCCCCCAGGTGACAGCAGTCTCAATCTGTCCGAGGCATCCTCCTGTCCCTGAAGCAAGTCTACATCTGCCATGGCACAGCCCAGGAAGCCGAGGACAACAAGTGTGGAGACGAGAGCATGTCTGTAGAAGGGTACACCACCCCTACCCACACCCCTACGCAGGGTAGGTCCAGTGACGGGGGGTGGAGGGTCATAGTCCTGTCCTTCCCCTGAGCCACGGGGCTCAGGGCCGTCGGTCTCGTCCGAGGCCTCGACCACGGACCCCGCAGGCACCCCGTGCCCGCTGGCAGGGAGGTCCGTAGCCGTGGCATACAGTCCAGCTCCTGCAGTGACAAAGCACGGGCCAGAGCTGGGAGGGAAGGGCACTACCGGAGGCGGTGCTCGTGGAACCCTCGGTGTCGTTGCGGCCGAAGCCGGCAGGGTGTCGTGCCACTGGGTGGGCTGGGTGTGATCCTCGCACCACAGCCTGTCCCAGTGGTCCTGCTCCCTGTCGGTGAGGCCGGGAGGCGTAACAACCTTTGAAACCCGTGAGGGAAGGGACCGCCGCAGCTCCACGGGAGGGCCGGGCTCCGGTCCAGTTACAGACTCCAGCTGTGAACTCCAAGACCTCGGCCTCCAAGCCCCCCCTTCCTCCCGGGTCTCACTGTGATGTTGTTCGGTCATTGACTGAAACCGAAGGTCACCTGCCAACACCATGTCAGCGAACAACCCGGAGCCAGGCTCCAGGGGTGTCTCGTGTGCGAAGAGCGCTGACACGGGGTGCAAACAGGTGTCTCCATGCTCGGCATCGTCCGGTGTGTCACCCGATACAGCCGCGGCATGATCCAATGTCTGAGCGGCCCCGTATAACATCACACCTGCGTCGAGATGTGATCGGATAGACGCAGGCTGTGGGTCACACGGTGAGCATGCGATGCTCGGGTCCGCACGGTAGAACGACGAAGAATCAAGCGGTGCCACGGCAGGTGCAGAGTCCATGCGGGCAACGACCGGTGGGGTGTGCGTGGTGTCACGATCGACACCACCCACCCCGAAGCCGTAGAAATGAACTCTCCCTAGAGAAAGGGAAGAGTACGGCTCCTGAAGATCTTGTTCATTGTAGTCCGCTTCCTCTCCTGCAAAGCAAAAGGCCTGGAATTTTGCGGAAGCTTTCCTCTGAAGCCGATCCCACTCCTCATGTTGTTCCTGAGTGTAGGAGTCAGTCTCCCAAGCATCCCACTCAGAGTCAGTCCACTCCTGTGGTGCCCAAGCGGGTGCATGAGAGTCCTCATCCCCCTGGGTGAGGTAGGCGGCAAAGGACAGGGATCCGTCGTCAGGGTACGTGCACACCGACTCCGAAGAGTCACAAATGTCTGGTGTGCCGTGTTCCCAACAGACTGCCTGAAAGGCCTCCTCCGAATGCTCATAAGCTGCCTGAAAGCGAGCTGTCAGAACATCCGTGAAGGCCCCTTCGGCTAGAGCCTCGGGGTCAAGCCGCATGGAGTGTGCCGCCAGGTGCTGCATGTGTGTACAGTCTGCCTGGCGGTGCCTCCCACCGCAGGACCAACAGTTGCCCATGAACTGCTTGGAACCCGGGTGGAAGGTGACTCGGGTCTTCTGCGATTTCCCCTTGCCCTTCTTGCCTTTGCCTTTGCCTTTGCCTTTGCCTTTCCTGCTGATTCCCTGTGGCCAATTCCCCCCCTTCGGCAAGGGGGAGGCAGCGAATCGGAAACTCTTCCCCTTCCCCTTAAAGGGGTGGGAAGCTCGAGCAGGATAGTAAACATCACGCGGGCGGGGAGGGCGCAGGTCAGGGGCTCCCCTGGAATCCAGACCGCCACGTTCACCGTGGCGGTGTCCTACATCGTTATAGAAAGCGCTAGTCAGTTGCTTCGCTTTCCCCAGTGTGTTGTAGACTCGCTGAATCGCGAGTCCACAGCTCACCAGGGTCAGCTCAGCCTGTGTTTTGACCTTCTCAATCGCATAGTCCTCGTGCACCTGTTTGTAGGTGACGGGACAAGTGCGACGAAGAAACAGACGGACCGCATCTTCCCTCGAGATGTCGAGGCTAGAGTGTTGCCCCAAGTCAGTCGAAGCGTTACTGACTGCGTCAGTGAACGCTTTGATGAACTGCTTGGGGTTTACACCTGCCGGGACCTCTACTGTGGGTGTGAAAATGAAGTCTGTCTTGTCGAAATCTTCAAGGTCAGGCATTACGTCCCTGACTAAGGCGGTAAGAATTACTTTGCCGTCGTCAGGGAAGTAACGGTGAGCTTCCCGCACTGAAGCGAGCGCTGGCCCGCCACAGAGATACTCCAATAACTCCTTTAGGAGTTTGTTTGGAGTTGGCATCACTGTGGCGGTCGCGTCGGACAGCCGGAAAGCATGTGCGAAGAGGGGGTTAAACCGCGTGAGACGAGAGGTTAGCTCCTCAACGAGGGAGTCAAGTAGTGAACGAGCATTCGACTCGTCACCACAAAACCTCCACTCGTCAATGGCATCCCCCTTGCCACACAGCTTCGATTCAATTCCCCTCACAAGTGCTTCAACCTTCTGGTGGTCATCCAGAAAAGCTGCGGACTCAGAATCAAACTTCTTTTCAGCCGCTGATTGTTGAGAAAGCGCAGCCACTGGTGTGGCCACCAGTTGGTCGAATTGTAATTGCCTCTTTGAGGCACCAGCCGGATGCGCTCTTAATCTCGCTGGCGCCATCAATTGGTACGGTGTAGAGGCCATGTTGAAATTTACAGTCGCGGTGATCGAACGTTAGTCTAGAAAATCCAATAAATCAAAATGTTCGGTGATCAAGGTTCTAAAAATTGTACTAAAAAGATCTCAGCAAGAGAAAACAAATTTACACTTGAACAATCTATAAAAAATAAGGGCAGGGGCTCAAAATGCGGGTTCAAAGGTTCAAATTTTACAGCCGCGGAGAGGGTAGGGTAAGAGAGGGTGGCGATCGTGTCGTGAGGCTTGGTGATGACGCGCGTACTGCTTCGGAGGCTGCGGCTAGCTAGACCGGTCCGCCTGAGCCCTAGGCAATTGTGCTCACGAACGGAAATTCATCCTCTCTCTCACTCTACCCCTTCCGTGACTAGTGCGTTTAGAACCTCATGCCCGGATCTCAGCCCCAAGCCCCTATAAGAGCTTTAGCCAGCCATAATTGGCGGTTCTAACAAACCACCTTAGGCCGGTGGTGGGCGCAAACCTGTGAGAACAAACACGCAGTCAAGCACTACAAGTCAAGTGCAACGCTCACATATGTCAACCGTGAAACTGTGAAGCTATACACAAGATAATACGAAGTGTTATAGCTTCCGCCGAAAGAATGTGATGACAGCCCCTAAGGTGTCAGATGTGAAATGACAGATGCTATGAACTGTCTGACTACCGAAGTCGATATCGGAGATGGCGCTGATGACAGTGAAGAAGTCATAGTAGTCGAACCGTATCGGTGATGACACAGATGATGATGACACTGTCGGCGTGCCAAATCCAGCACTCTGTGCTGCTGCTGCTGACTGCGCCAGGGTCTCCTGCCCGTAATTGGGTGGAGGCTTCTGGTGCGGATGTTCCTGCCGATGGCAAACGTGCCACCCTAGAGGTGGTGCGTATGCTTGCGGATGTATCGACCCCGTTCGATGCATTTGCAGAGCTGCTTGAGGTTAGGATCTCTGATGAGAGGGATCCTGACTCTGACATTCGGCTGTTTAACAGCTGCCTTCGGGATGCACAGCGTCTCCAGACGCTGCCCGAGGACGCTGTTAAACGGCAATTCATCTCTGCGCTGTCTGGGCCGGCTTACGCCACGCTGGTTGACTCGTTTGCTCGAGCTGACCAGCGTGCGGCTGTGAGTCTGCTCACCTTGCAGGCGCGGGTCCGTGAGCAGTACCGCTGTGGGCGGCTCTCGGGCAAGCGCACTGCGGGGCGGCCCATGTCTGTTGCATCTTGCACCACTGACACTGGCCTGGCTTCGGCCATTGATCGGCTCGGTGCTCAGTTGGTCAAGTTGCAGCGGGATGTGGATTCCCTTAAGAGGGGTGGCTCCAAGCCGCCCCCTGGGAAACACACTCCGCGCAACTTCCACCGACCTGGAGTGCAACCGCTTGCTCACTCCGCCTCTCCGGAGGTGGCTTTTGACAAGCGGTCTGGCACCTTTGTCCCAGCGTGCAGCCACGAGAAGTGCCGCGCCGTTGGGTCAAAGCATTGGCTGAGTGAGTGTCCTCACAAGGACACTCACCCTTTGTCCATCTCGGCATCCTACTGCCAAGCCGTCGAGTCTTATGACTCCGACGTGCTTGCCCTTCGTTTTCAGCGGTACTATGACGCTGGGGATGAGGGATCCATGGAGCACTTGTGTGCTCTCGTGGGGCAACCTGAAATCTGTGAACTGTCTGCGCATTCCTTTGCTCCAGAGCCTACGGCTCTGCAGCAGTTCAAGGATGCTGCTGCCTCGGCTGAGTCTGCACCTGCTGAGCATCTTTCCATTGGCCGTGTTGCATTTGCTGAGGTCAGCGGTCCGCTTGCTGGTGGTGTCGCTGAGCCGACCACTGCCAAGCAGCTGCTGCCGAAGGCCTCTGCACCCGTGCATGGTGAGCCGGTTGGCTTGCATGGGGTCAGCCGTGCCGCCTTTGTGCCGCCGTCTGCCTCTCTGGCTCTCGGCCCGATGGCTCCTGCTGACAGTTCATTCAAAACATTCAACACTGTCCACCCTGACTGGTTTGACATTGACCCTGAGCCTGTTGAGGTGTGTGATTCCGATGATGATGGGGAGGGCTCCGACTACCCTCCTGGTGTCTGCCTGACTGAAATTGAGGGGGGTGCACCGCCGGCGGCTGCGGCATTTCGGCGGTTCGGAGTCCCCAGAGGCTCCAGGCCATTTGGCATCGGTGAGTTTGCACTCAGCCTTTTCATGGTGGCTACGTTTCTCTTCAGTGCTACGGCGATGCCGACCCTCGTGGTCGGCGGTGGTGTCAGGGGCCTGGTTGAGCCCGGAGCCACTTACGGCTACGATTCACTACGGTCTCATGAAGCACTGCTGGGTTCTCCTTGCCCGCCTGTGGTTGCCGCTGGTTCGTCATTGCCGCCGCGGGATGTGGCACAATTCTTTTCTCAATCGACCTCGGCGGCTTTGCAATCTGATGATTTTGCCACTCCACTTTGGGATCCGCCTGACCCACTTGGGTCTGGTGGTGTCAGTACTTACAAATTCTCTTCTCAATTGACTTCGGATGCTTTTCTTGATTGGAATCCGTCTGCTGAACTCGGCTCTGCCGACCAGCTTTACAGTGGCTAGAGTCTGCTTATTTCAAATCCTGGTGGTGTGATTAGCCTTAGCCGCAGTGGTGGGTTGTGCCGGGACAAGTCCCCGGGCACCCAGCTAGAAGTATATCTGTTTCCAGTAAAGTGCTGTTTGTTATCTGTTTAGTTAGCTCCGCTTGCCTAGCCCTATTGGCTACGGTCACAGCTCCGGGTGGTGTGCTGGACTAGTGGACTTTAGGTTCAGGGTTATTATTATGGGCTCTGATAGCCCCTAGCCTGACCCGTCTCTGATCGGAACCGTGACTCCGCTAGTAGCTAGGATGACAGTACAGTAGTACTGTACTGTCAGTCATTACTTCGTATTACCCGGGTTTCCGAGATGCATGATAAAAGCACTTGGCCGGACTGTTTATGGGAGCTTAGCCAGTTTGTTTTACCGAGCGGAACACCTGTTCTCGCAAAATCTACAATAAAAAGATAAAGATAAAATTGAAAGTAAATAAAAAGTAAATTAATTAATGTTTCAATAAGATATATGTTAATTGTTCTTAAATCATTTACGATCCAAATTCCCACCATATGTTTCCTTCATTTGTTTTCCAACCCATTTTTCCTATTTTCATTCTACCTTTTACCTTTATGGTCTTGTAACCAATAATAAGCATTCAAGAAACATAAGCTTGGTAAAGAATATTTGTTCTTTTTTACTTGAGTTCTCGTACTAATTCCATTTTTTTCATTATCTTTTTCAATTTTTTTGATAACATCAAAAACATTGATGCAAGCATCTTTTAATTCATCACCTTCATATTTTTCATAATATCTTGTTTTGTCACTTATATTACGAAACATAGAAATAAAATCTTCATTCATTATCGGAGTTGGGTCATAAATAGAACCATCCTTACGTTCAATCCAACAATGTAAGTCTAATGTATTCATGGTTGCTTGTTTACCCTACTGAGTTACACTCTTTAAGTGGATTTTATTTTTTGAGGTTTTTTGTCCCCCTGAAAAAACCGAAGAAATTCATTATTAAAAGTACGGTATACGTATCAATTCCAATACAAAACGTAAAGTGTTGTGATCAAATTGTTCGTTGGAAACGTCCTTTATTCTTAACTCAACTTCGTTATTAGCTTCAATGTAATTTACACTTGAATTTAATGTAAATCTTTTTGCTTTTGTGGTATTGACCGTTATCGTTGAACATCTCAAAAGCTATTCCGTACCAATCTCTGGTTGAATTGTAGTATTGGCGTGTGTTATTCTAAACTTGATATCGTATGTACCATCAGTAGCTATAGTAGCAAAATCCAAGTAAATAATGAAACTATCATCAGGAAATTGAATGGTTCGTATATTTTCATCTCCGGGTGCTGAAAGCGTAGTTACTCTTGAAATTCCTGCATACCGTAATCACTCAGTAATAAGAAAACCCGCCAATAAGAAAGTAGCCAGCTTTTTTGATTTCTTCACAATATTTAACACATAACACTCCATATTTAAGATCTCTATATAAATAAGAAAGTTGCTAGGCTGACCTAAAATTCCTGTTTTCTTAAAATCGAGTGTTTACTGTAATTCAATTCTTTTTTTACTGTACCAGGCACACTCCTGATAACTTAAACATATTTATTTTCTTTATTTTCTTCTTTATTTTCCTTCTTTCTTTCTTTTTATTCTTTTTATTTTATTTGTTGTTTTTGGTGTGTAATATTAACTTCACAGTCTTATATTCCACTGTTTTATTTCATGACAAACACTGGCTGCCTAGCCTAGTATTACAATCACTTTTCCGATATATGTATGGTCTCGAACCTACTACATCATATCCTTATGTATAGTCTTGGCGCCATGCCTAATCCTAACATGTAAAACTTGCTTATTCCTTAATTCATTCGATCAACACTCACTGAGGTCCACTTTTTCCAAGCTTCCCTTTCAACATGTTGCTCTCTAACAATCACTAGCAGGATTCCTGTATCGACATCTGCCATCGACCAATCACGTGCACATATATGCCTCAGGGCTCTATATCGGTTTGATTTTTCAGTATCGATATAATCCGATATCCGAAAAACGGTATCGATAATCGGCACAATCGATAAATAATCGATTGTTTGGGCATTTACACACATTTTGTTATAACTTAAATATGGAACACCGAAACCTAAACAATCGATAGTTTGATATTGCAATCCGATAATCGGCGATAAATACGATATATCGATAGTATCGGTTATCGGAAATATCGATATAGAGCCTTGATATGCCTTATTCTGGTACTCCTTCACCAATCATCAGGCAGATCATGATACTCTTGTATTGCCATTGCAGATATTTTTCTGGAATCCACCATATCCTCGATATAATTATTGTCATTGCAGATCTTCTCCTGAAATCTGCCTTGTCATCAATTATTTCTTCATACAGCTGTGACCGGCATGCAACAAGGCCCTTGCAGCATGCAACCACCCGTCACCAGCATGCAACCTGGCATATGTAGCATGCAACCTGGTCTCTGTCGCATGCAACCTGGCCTCTGTAGCATGCAACCAGACATCTGTAGCATGCAACCGGGCCTCTGTAGCATGCAACCTGGCCTCGGTGGCATGCAACCCGACATCTGTAGCATGCAACCTGGCCTCCGTGGCATGCAGCCTGGCGTATGTAGCATGCAGCCTGGCCTCTGTCGCATGCAACCTGGCCTCTGTAGCATGCAACCAGACATCTGTAGCATGCAACCTGGCCTCCGTGGCATGCAACCTGGCCTCTGTAGCATGCAACCAGACATCTGTCGCATGCAACCTGGCCTCCGTGGCATGCAACCTGGCGTATGTAGCATGCAATCTGACATCTGTAGCATGCAACCTGGCCTCTGTCGCATGCAACCTGGCCTCTGTGGCATGCAACCCGACATCTGTCGCATGCAACCTGGCCTCTGTGGCATGCAACCTGGCCTCTGTAGCATGCAACCTGACATCTGTAGCATGCAACCTGGCCTCCGTGACATGCAACCGGGCCTCTGTAGCATGCAGCCTGACATCTGTAGCATGCAACCTGGCCTCCGTGGCATGCAACCGGGCATCTGTAGCATGCAACCAGGCATCTGTGGCATGCAACCAGGCATACGCAGCATGCAACCAGGCATCTGTATCATGCAACCACTCGTCGGCAGCATGCAACCAGATCTCTGTAGCATGCAACCCCTCTGCTCGTACCTCCCGGTACAACTCCTCCCCCCTCAAGAGCGGCCTATCTCCCGATGCTGCTCCCGGTGTCTTCAGGTATCAAGCTCCCCGAATTGAAGATGGTGGAAGAGATGACGCAGTAACGGAGCTGGTACGGGGTACACGGCGTGAGCATCTCGCGCCCCTGGTTGCTGTGAAGACGATGGTCCAAGCTGAGCAGTCTCAGTCAGGGTACCCTCCGGTGGCCCATTTACATGCGCAAGGTGTCCGCGAGGTGCACTCCAGCAATGGCGTTGGTGGAGGTGAGCTAGTCCAGATACATGTCGGCTTACGATATCGCTCTCCATACTTACAGTAGGTGCAAAAAAGAGGTTGTGGCAGTTTACGAACCACCGACCGCAACCGCAGTGCATTCGGGTATCTTCCCTCAGGGTTTTCAAGAAACCAGTGCTTGGGCTTCAAGTACTCAATAGCATCCAGGGTGCATTTCACACTCTTGTTTGCTCCTTCCAAGTCAGGAGGACCTCCCGTAGTGCGCGCCTGACTGTACTGGGTGCTTGGAGGGCTGGCCCAGATGACATCAAAGAATCCCGGTGGATACTGAGTGGGCGGGGTCCCAGTCCTCCATTGATGCGAGATGGTTGGGTTGCCAACGTGGGTCGTTGTCGAGCGTAACCACCGAGGCAGACGGGAAGCACTTGGCAAACTCCCTTTCCACCGATCGAGTTCCGCTGAACAACACCAAGATTCTCACCGGCCGGGTCTCCCGCTCTTCAAGGTCGGTGATCACCACTAGCTCTCCATTCCCCAAGGTTTCCACCCGCTCCCACGCGGCAGACAGAAGTCTTCCGGTGGAGAATCCACTTCCGGAACGTCACATGGGTGTTCCATCAGCTGGGATAAGGTGACGCCAAGATGAACGGGCTGTCGCTGTTGACGTTGCCGTCGGTCATGCTGAGTAGACTTCAGCATGTCCGCCTGCATGCCTAATCGTTGTGCCTCGAACTCCTTGAGCTGCTGATTCTCCCCGCCCCTGTCCATCTTGTCTCTGGAGCGCCACTGGTCGTGAGCTGCCGAGTAGCCCGTCCAGCGTACAGTGCTTCCAATTATTGACTATATGTGTTTTTTTTGGTGTCAATAAGTCTTTAAATTTTGGATTATTTGTGCCTTTGTGAGAATTAATTTATTCCAAACTTGTTTATTGACGGGTATGTTTGCATGCGCGAGTGCATTTATTAATTTAAACCTTATTTATTGGTTGGCATGTTTGTATCTGCATTAGCATTTATTCATTAAAACCTTGTTTATTGTTGGGCTGGGTCCGCAGTTGAACTTTGATTATATACGAACATATTGGCATATCGAACGCATGATTCCGATCACGTTTCATATGAAACTGAAGTTGTTTTCTAGTGCGCCCGCCTGACGGGTCATTTACCATTCTGATCATATCTCGCGCCGTGCATATCTATTTGAGCCGTAATCTTGATATTCTTATAGAGGACACTGAGCCCGACATTTTGAGCTATCAAACGTAGTAATACGGTCAGTATTTCTCATGACGAAGATATTTGGGGTTGTGTCTGAAAAATGCTGAATGTCAAATGCCGAATGTCTGAAAAATGCTGAATGTCATGGGAAAACATGCTCATCCTCAACAGTATTGTTGTGGTCAGAGGAGTTGCCTTTAGTAGGGCCAACATCCGCGCCTAATGAGAACCCTACGGTGAGCCATAGCGATATGAAGAACAGTATGTCTTTCATACTGTGCGTACGGAGTTGAACGAAGTTACGTAATACAACAATTTCCAAGAACGCGGACGAAGGTGAAAACCTAAGAAACGCACGGCGGAAACAGAAGTGATTACAGACACGCAGACACGGCTACAGTGCTGACACGTCGAGGGCATGGGCACTTGGTTCGTATCCAATTAATTTATAATTACACTATTTATTGGTCGGGCAAGTAGCATCGCACCTGGAGTTTTATCAATAATAACTTGTTTATTGACGGTGCAATCCTCTGTTCAGTCCGCATTAGTTAATAAAAATCTTATTTATTGGGGATCAACCACCGTGCGATGAAACATTTATTGTTTCCTTATCTATACTATTGATGAAAGCTATTTTTTTAAATAGTTAATTATTTTATAAGTCAATAATTGGAAGCACTGTACTCCATTCCTCCACAGATTTACCCTTGACCATGCGTACACGATACGCCAGGATTTTGTCCACGTGAGCTTCCGCTTGCCCATCTACCATTACCGGGTCAGGTACGGGCGGTTGTGCTCGAGATGCAAACTCATCCATGCCGGAGATGTACGGCTTCAGGCGGTGCTGCGCAAACACGTCGTGAATGCGCCAGTGCGGTGGTAGGGCCAACCGATATGCCACCGGTGCCCCGCGGTCCGCCTCTGCCAGCTCCGCCTGCAAATCGCTGTAGAAGCACTCCACCACGGTTACAGGATGGTCCATGCCAACGCTTACCGAGCTTTCGGCACAGCGCACGGTCCATCACCTTCTCCGTCAGATGACGAGCCTCGATCCACACCAGATCCCCCACTGCGTACTTATGCTGCTTGTGGCGCCGGTCGAACTGCTCCCGCTGGCGCTGCTGAGCCAACTCAAGGCGGCCATATCTTAACATTAAATAAAATAAGTCATCTAACATAACACATAATTCATGACATTCCTCGTCTTGACAAAATATAATTATAGCATGTAAATCATCATATTTATCATCAGACAATCTTCTTAAATGCCATTTGTGAATTTCGTACCATTTTTCGACCTTTGAAGTATTCATGTTATAAAGTTGATTCTCAAGGCTTTCATGATATAATTTAAATGAATGTAATAATATCATTTCTTTAAAAACATCTTCCATTTCAAGTTCATGTTTCATAAAGTAAATCTTTTCTTGAAGTTCAATTGGAAGGTGATTAAATGTAGTTTTCATTCTTGCTTTGTTTACACTACTGAGTTACACTCTTTAAGTGGATTTTATTTTTTTTTGAGGTTTTTTGTCCCCCTGAAAAAACCGAAGAAATTCACACAATTAAATTAAAAGGAAATCGTGCAGGTCCTCGATTGTTATTATTTGTTGGTAAATTTGCAATAGGTCGTGATGTCACTTGTGGTGATTGTATATTTGCAGATTTAATTAACTTTTTCTTTTTGGAATATTTTTTACGAGGTTTCGTGCCTTTTTTGGAATGATATTCTTTGGCACATTTTTTTAATGTTATGTTCCATTCAGCACGAGTCATTTATATATTATGATATATTATTTTTTATAATGGTTTACCTCTACTTACACGTTGTCCTCTTGTTTGAATAGGACTCATTTCCAAACCCATATATTGAACACCACTCGTATCATCGTCATCATCATTATTATTATTGTCATCTTCCATCAAAGGTAGCAAATTTACAAGTCCGCTTTGCGTTGGAGAATAAGGTTGATTTTGCATATTCGACATGAATAATCGTTTACCTAACGGGGACATTGTAGAATAATGCATAGGATTCATAATAGGTATTTTTGAAGGTCCAGATTCAACTTGATTTTCAGGTGTTGAAATACCTTTTTCAGGAAATGGAAAAGGAAATGGAGATTCACTTAAATCTTCTTCTATTTTTTCAGGAGATTCTACATCAGATTCACTTAAATCAGCAAACCTTTGTAAATTGTCCGCTCTTGTATATTTTTCCGGAACAAAAACATTGACATCACTTCTTTTTAAATTTCGAATCAAATCAACTGAATTTATCAAAGGACTTTGGGAGATAGAAGTATAGAATTCAACACTATTTTGAGAAGGAGCGGTCATAGCATAATTGTTATAAGCTAATTTAGAGTATCCATGAAATATTGATTTATTAGATGCAGCATTTCCAAAGCCTAATTCATTTAAACAATATTGTTTGACAATATCATCAGTCAATATCTTTCTCATATATTTTATAATATTACATATATATTAATTGTTTCGTCTATTTTGTTGTCTATCCGCAGGATGAGGTGGTCTTAAAATTCTTCCAAACCGTCTCAATTGATGACGAGCTTTACATTGAATTTTATTTCCAAGCGGACGACCTGAGGGTGCAGGGTCTTTATATCCACAATAAACATTATTATTCAGCCTTCGTTGAGCCTGTGTTTGATTAGCTCTTACCATAACAATATATATAATACAATCGATAAAAATCATCGTAAATCAATTTCCGTTTCATTATTTTTATTATTTTTATTTTGACTTCTTGTCCTTTTAGATATTCGATTAGAAGATGAGACACCTTCTTTCCTAAGAGTTCTTTCTTTTTTATTTTGTTTAGAAACTAATTCAGAAACTGTAGGTTCATCACTGGATTTCTTATTATTAGAATTGTTACCTTGGACTTCCAATAATTCTCGTGGTTTATATCGACGTGCCAAAGTTTCTTTACCGTCTTCGATAATATAACTCAATCCTTTCATAGATTTTACTTTATATATTTTTGTCGACCATCGTTGAGATTCTTTATCAAACGTTTTAGTTTTGATTTTAATCCTAACTTTATCACCCGGTTTTATATCTATTTTTTCAAGAAGCTTAGTCAATTTATTCCTTTTCAATAAAATATTTCTGATGGTCTTTGTTAGGTTCATATTATCAGGAGTTGATTTATCAATATTTGCAGAATTTTGTGTACTATTATAGTTTTTGACAACAGAATCCAAATAATCAATCCAGTTTACGGTGTCTTTACTTTCTTCTATCTTTTTGAGTTTCAATTTTAATGTTCGATTAAATCTTTCTACCATACCCATAGTAGTATGGTCTTCAGTTTCATTCAAATAATGCTCAATATTGTTGTCCTTTAATAATTTTTTCATAGATTTATTTGTAAATTCTACACCATTGTCCGTAGTCAATACATTCATTTTTGAATCTTTTATTAACTTTTTAAAAGCAGGAATTATTCCTTCAGCAGAATCAATGTTTTTGTTATTTTTGTCTTTAACAGTTTTTGATTTTAATGGATATGCATAAGCCTTTCGTGTATTGATATTGATAGCCGTCAATATAACGGAGTAGCCTCTATTTTGTTTTTTGAATTCAGGAATAAATGCTAAATCAGCCTGAACATAATTCTTGTTAGGGTCTTTACCGTAAATAGGAAATAACTCTTTTCTATTGATTTTCTTTTTTTGAGAAAATGTTTGATTGACTTCAGTTGCTTCGATGGCTTCCTTAACTTGTTTTTGTGTGACTTTATAGCCAAGAGATTTTAATTTGGCCGTGAATGGTGATACAGCACTTAATCCTATTTCGGGGTCTAAATAAAAGTCTTGTATTTGTTTTTCAGTGATTGACTTGCTCATTATTATAAAGGAATATCTTTATGTCCCCAAGGTAGGATATTAAATGTTTCCCACTGAATATATGCTTTATCATAATTCAATGAAAATGATTTCGTTTCGGTTCGTGTTTCTATACCAAGAGCTGCATAATGTTTGTTTTCATCAATTTTTCTTGGTTTTCTAAGAACATCGTATTTTAATTCCACAATTTTTTCGTGATTGTATAAAATGATATCTTTAATTTCTTCATGATTGATACTTTGAGAATTTTCATAATTTAATGGAAATCCTTTTACCTTAGTCATCGTTGTTCCATCAACAAATTTCAACGAATATGATTTAGGTGCGGTCGATACAAATTCAATACATTTCTTATATATTTTTTTCTTATCATTGTATAGCTCGTCAGTCAATTCTCCAAGATAATCACCAAGTTGTTCTGTGTATACTTGTTTGTTTG
This sequence comes from Cymbomonas tetramitiformis, assembly GCA_001247695.2. NCBI lineage: Eukaryota > Viridiplantae > Chlorophyta > Pyramimonadophyceae > Pyramimonadales > Pyramimonadaceae > Cymbomonas > Cymbomonas tetramitiformis. Next base: position 24,604 of record LGRX02031555.1, read on the forward strand.
TTTCATTTTCGATGTATATCACCGAGTCAATATCATGAGATAGAACTTTACCAAATCCTACATCGTCCATAATGTTGAATGCTTGTTTATTTGGTGCATCTTCAATGTATACCACTGAGTCGGTATCGTGATATAAAACTTTGTCGAATCCTACATCGTCCATTAAATTGTATAATTTTATTCTTGCATGTGCAGTTGTAAAAACCCCAATAACTTCATTGACGGTACAGTTCGTTTCAGAATATTCACTTAATACATTAAAACCAACTTGATATTTAACATCACCAGTTTTGTTTTTTATTGGCTGAATTAGAACATTGTCATTTCTTGAATCTAATAAAATATCATAAACTTCAGCACTATTCATGAATTTGTTTTGTCTTTTATTTGGTTTCAAACAATATCTACCCCACAAGTTGTTGAGAAATAATTTAGCAATAGTTCTCAATCCTTCATTTTTATTTATCTTATCTTTTTCTAATAATATACCTTCCTTTTCAAAATATTTTTTAATATACAAATCTTTGTCTTTTTCGCTTTGTACCCACTCAGGATAATCATTTGCCTCTTGTTTTATTTTTAAAAAAGTATTAATAAAACTTTCAAAAATAGTATAAGATGTATTTTCCCAGTGGACAATCTGATGTATTTTTTCAATTGTGTATCCTTTTTTCAACGATAATTTTACTTCTTCCGTGCACCACGTTCCAGTCATTTTTGTCAAAGGAAAAGTCAATTTCTCCATTTTAGACTGTCCCAAGGTCCTCAATGGTAAAACTGCCATTTCCAAATCATTTGGTGGAATTATGGTGCATTTTATAACTCCAAAGAATTGTTCAATATCAGTGACTCCTTTCAAATCAATTTCTTTATATATTTTTGTAGGATGACCTAATGGAAATTTACAATATTTCAAGACATAAGGATACAAGCTTGTGAAATCTACATACCTAATGGTTTCTCCTTTTTCACATTTATAATACAATCTTTTAGGGTCTGTTCTCCCACCAAATAATGCATCTCTGAACACGATAGGTGTGTTATAACTATTTACGAAATCGATAACATTTTGGTCATTTTTTTGTCATTCTTTAAAATCACTTTCCCACATAATTTCTATGTTGTATCCAAGACTTCGAATTTTTTCCAATCTTTTTTTGGTCTCATCGTACAGTTGATAAAATGTTTTATTTGTGGTATAATTTTTTCTAAACATATTCTTACCATTTGTTTCTGGATTTCCATGCCAATAATCTCCAAGAAATTCATATATAGTATTTGTTTCAGGGTCATAACCATCGACATATTTGTGCCTTTCATTGTTTCCAAAATGGAAATGAGGAATTTTATATTCTTTGATTAAGTTATCAATTTTATTTGTATGTTTTACATATTCCAACCAAATGTCACCTATTTTTGATTGTCGTTTTTCTTTGATGACACTATTCAAAATAGCTATGGAATTTTCAGGCATATGCAAATGCCTATGAATTGTTTGTGTCAATGATGCAATCGTTAAATAGGCTGTGGGGTCAATTTCTTCATTTGTAATTTCTAAAATTTTCTTTCTATATTCCATCCATCCTAATCGTAAAATTCTTACATCACTTTGACAATAATCTAATATTTCTTTTTGCATATCAAATATATATTCATCGTTTGTCATTTGTTTATGCCACTCCAAAAATTCATTTCGGCTATCCTCTTTCATTTGATTATAACCATAAAATGATATATCGCGAATTTCGCCTACATAATTTTTATTTTCAGGGGTATTAAACTTGTGAGGAAAAAAACCTTTCTTCTCACCTTTTAAATCGAATATTTTTGAGAATTTACTCAATGGACTTGTTAAATGTAGATAGCTGTCCATTAATGTCACGTTTTGATATTTTAGATACATTATTTTACCACCATTTTGTACCGTTTCAGGAATTTCATCCATCGTTGTTATTATGTATTCTATGATAAGTACATAATCATACTTACTACCATTATGTGCTATAAAAGTAAATCCTTTGTGTTTATTAGCAAACAAAAATTTGCAAACTTCTTCAATATTGTTGTGAATAAATGATTGTCCGTTTGAATATTGTGTAACACTCAGATTCACTTCGTGCTTTGTTTCATTGTATGCTTCAAAATCAAAAAAATCTTATTTTACTTTCATCAACAACATCTTTTGGTTTCTTTGGTGTAATGTAATATTGATGCTCTCTCATGTCACAATATAATTTACAATTTGGACAAAATTCATGTCCACAAATGTGTTCTTGTTCTTTTCTTATATCGTAAACCTTATTACACTCACCTTTGCACCTATGGAAATGTTGACAAGCTGTCCCTTTTTTGTGTAAATCATAACATTTCTGATTTGGAAATTTTATATTACAATCTTCACAGTGTATGGCTTTCTTCCAATCAATAAATGGTTTGGTTCCTTTTTTTAGAAAAATCACAAAATTTACTTTTACATTTAAAACACCTTGGTCGGTCGGCTATTCCATAAAAAGCTTCGATTTTCGTTATTGGTTCGTAGTGTCCAATACTTGAATTTAAATGATAATAAACAAAATTCCATTCCGGTCTGTCGGGCAAACCTTCTTTACTTGGCGGATACATTATTGTACAACCCAAATCAGTCATTCCATGAATTGTAATATTTTTTTTCGAATTTTTCTTCAAATATATGAATGTCATCAAAACCTATACCGTCTTCAGCATTAAATTCTAATTCTTTCATTAAGATTATTGCTTCTCTTGTTAAACGATTTTTATCATTGTTGCACACATTATTGTAAATTTTGTAAGTTATTTCTTCATTGTCTTTTTTATCTTTGTAATGCATAATAATGCAAGATTTAGCAAAACATTGTTCATCCTTAATTGTAATGCAACTTTTCTTTTGTTTCAATTCCTCCACAGATTTTGGCACCGACAATG
>LGRX02031557.1:0-51587 GCA_001247695.2 Cymbomonas tetramitiformis
AAGTCCCCTCGGAAGTCTCGGCGGTCAGCTTGCCGTAAGCGACTTGCGCAGAGGTCTGCACTGACCCATCCGCGAGGGTAACGTTCAGCGGCATCCCATTAGCGCGAACTGTGAGGTTCAATCTCTTGACGCACTCACTGGAGATGAATTCATCCGAGGCACCCGAATCCACCAGCACGCGCACTCGCTGTCCCTTCAGCAAAGCCCAGAACACCAATAGCAGCGTTCCCTCTTTGTCCCGAATCGCAGTCAGCTGACTGTCCTGGTTCCACATTACTTGACCATCGCGTCGCAGATGTGCACAGATGGCTGCTCGCACCGGGTGATGCAAAGGTACGCGCTGCTTAGACCGGATAGGTCTTGTGCGCGGTGGTGCAGGCTGCGAACGAGGATCCGGACCAAAGTACCATCCACCTTCCAGGTCGCGATCGGCTTGTAGCTGCCGCTCCTTAGCGCGTCGCTCTTGTCCCTGAGCGCGTCGTCTGGCGCGGCTCTGCGTGCGGCTTTCCAGAGGGTAAGAGCGAAGAGGTTGGATGGAAATCTTCTCCTCCTCTTCCTCCCCAGCGCTATCTTCTGGTTCGGACTTTTGAGTGAACGAGGGGGGTTCTTCTTCCCGCGGTGCCGCCTGGGCGTTGGTGACGTTCGCTGGTGCTGCCACTGCTTCATTACCTTCCAGGATCGGCCGCAGACGATGGCGTTGCTGTTTCTGAATGGTCAGTAGCAGTTCCTGGTGGGTTTCCTCCTGGATGGTTTTCAGGGGAGTCGGCTCCACTCCTTCTGTCACCGTTGTCAGCACACTTGGATTGTTCTCCGATCTGGCGGCGGCCAGCTGCCGCTCCATCAACTGCTGCGTGAAGTTGAGCGACCGCTGGGAGTCCTCGAGGTCTGAAATGTCCCCAGAAGTTGCGGGCTGAGAACTGAATGGAGATAAGGTCAAATCCAGAGTTGTCGCTGGATTCGCATCTGATGGTTCCGCTGAGTCCAGGGAGAGCGAATCACCACTTGCTGTTGAGGGTAGAGCCAGGTGAGCAGCCTCCTCCGCAGCTTCCCTTTCTCGCTGGTTCCATTGGTGCACCCCGTATAGACTGCACCAGGCGTCTGGAATTCCTACATCTCCACCAGAACCTGGGATAGTACCGCACTCGGTCTCCAGAGATAGCTGAACTGCTCCTTCGGTTATCGTTAGGTCCGGGGTGACCTTCCCATGCCATCTGTACCAGCGGCGGCGATATCTGCGCCACCCTTCTGGTACCCATGCATCTCTCCATTTCTCATTCTCCTTTACCAGTGCTGCCGCGGCCATGTGCTCCGGGTGCGTCATCTCTCTCCAAGCACGCGTGCGATCCGCCAGTGACTCTGCTCGAAGTCCTGGTGGTTCATCTCCCAACCTCGTAACCTCTGCCTCATGCTGCAGTCGGTCCCGTACAGTCTTCGGAGTTCTGCTGCGAGGTTTTCCAGTGCGCTTGCGCGCTGCGCTCGTAGTGCGCTCTGCGCTTGAGGTTGACGCCCTCTCTGCCAAGGCTGGACACGCTGCTGGTCGAGACGTCGAAGGAAACACCTCAGGTCGAAGTTTAAAAGGGGGGGGTGCTGAAGCTGGGCCAGTTTTTGAAGTTCCACCCCCTTCCTCCCCACTGTCGTCCAGAGGGTGTGAAACCGCGGGTAGCGTTACATCCTGAATCCGCTGCCTCAAGGCTCGCATACGCTCCACCGGAGCTTTTCTCGGTACCCGCGGTCGAGGAGTTTTCCGCCAGGGGTGTTGAGTGGGTTGAAGGTCCACTGGGTCTCCTCTTCCTGACCATCATCCTCATCCAGTGCTGCCAGTACTGATGTCTCAGGGTTAGGGTTAGGGTTAGGGTTAGAGTTAGGGTTAGGGTTAGGGTTAGGGTCTGTGGGGTCAACGCGGGGCGTTTCGCCACGCTCGCGTCGTGGAGCCTGACAGCGATCACCAGTTCCAAGGGAGCGATTTACACTGAACATAACGGGAGGCTTGGAGCGCTCAGGCGACGAAGTGGGTGACCTTCGTGGCGACCGCTGATGGTGCCGGGACACCAAGTGATGTTCTCGCCGGCCCTGCTCAGTGGAAAGGTTCGCTGTGTAAACCGTGGTACTGGTCAACGAGGGTTCATCCCGTAGGGTTCTGGTTCTGTCGAGATGGCGTTGTCGCCTCTGATCGGCAGACCAGGGGAATCCGTACCCTCGAGCGGCCAGAGGGTTGGGGGGTGGCGGACGCCTGTGTCGTGGTTCACCATTGTCTGAAGGCGGGGGCGAGTTTCCTGGTGACGGTTGATCAGGCTCAGCGGAGTCAGAAGGCGATGAGCCGGTAGCCGGTGGATCTGGCTGAAATGGTGCCGGCGCCGGATGAGCCGGTGCCGGAGCCGGTTGAGCCGGTGCTGGAGCCGGTTGAGCCGGTGCGGGAACCGGTTGAGCCGGTGCTGGTACCAGCCAGGGACCTGATCCAGCTGCTGGCGCCGGTGCACCTGGTAAACCGCTCGCCCATCCTAAGGTGTGCTGGTAGGGCGTCATAGGTGGAGCGCCCACTGCTGGTAGAACCGAAGTCAGATGCGGATAGTGTTGGAGCACTTGCTGATGCAGATTTTGCATGTACTCCGATACCTCTAACATCATCTGATTCTGCATTAGGGATTGATGCTGAGAGTTCAGTGCGGGGACAGAGGCATCTGAGGGCGTTCTGGCTGAGGCGGGGTCAGAGAAGAGTGCTCTGCGCTGTTCTGCCAGGCGCTGCTGGTTCTAGGGCGGATGTTTGTTTGTTATTCACGCGTGAACATTGAGCAGGCGCAGGATCCGCTGTTCCTAGGGCATCTTTAATATTTCATCGCATGAGTTACAGATGTCGGAACCGAGCAAATCGAAAAGTTTTCGGCAGCTAAGAGTGCCCCCTTTCCGTTTAACTTGCGTATGTGAGCCCTCCTAGGGCGGATGTTTGTCAACTATTATAACCACGGTTTGTGGCTGGCTTGTGCATTGCAGATATTTGGTCATCTTAGATATTTCTTCGAGGGAGTTATAGAGCTCGGAACCGAGCAAATGAAACTGTTTTGGAAAGGTATTGCACTCCTCTTTTAGGTCCCGTGGCGTATTGAAGCCCTAGGGCGGATGTTTGTTTGTTATTCACGCGTGAACATTGAGTTGGCGTGTGCATTGCACAAAATAGGGTTTCGAAGCTCCTTCCTCAAGGGAGCTATGCAACTCGGATGAGGAGCACGCGGTGAAGTTTTAAAAAGGTACTTCACTTCTCTTCACTTTCACTTTCTTTGGCCTATGTGGGCCTTGGGGGAGATGGTAAAGTGTTGTTTTGATGTGTAGCGCAAAGCAGGCGAGGCCCTGCATGCGCCTTTTAGATAGGGTTTTCAGACCCCACCCTTTCGAGGGTATCACTGTGTGACATCATAAAACGGAGCACATAGGTATGTAGAGCCGGGTGTGAGGAAAAGGGGGCACTTTTCAAAAGTGAATTTGCCTTTCTTATGCTCCTATGGCGCCCATTCTTAGGGTAGTGGGTAGGGTTCGCATAGGGCGGGACGTGTGCTCGTGCATCGCAGGGTTTCAGACTGTTGGTGTTGGTGGTGGCTGGAAGGGCTGGGCGGGAATCATCTCCGGTGATGGGAGATTCGACATCGTCGTTTGTCGCTTGTTGTGTCGCAGGCTTCTTTTGGAATTGGCCCTTGTTTCTGTATTTGGGCGGCATAGTTTAGGTTTCGGGTTTGGACGGAAAGGGTTGGAAAGGCAGAGGGTGCAAACTTCTTCAGTTATGTGCTCCGTGAGAGTGAAGCTGTCTTATGGGAGCAGCTATTGCCTTGTTCGCGCCAGACCCTAAGTGTATAGTGAGCAATATCTGTGCTACTTAAAATGATACTAAGAGGCGGAATCAAAGCCCGCGTTGTGAAAAGAAAGCACGTGCATAAATAATGGTTAGGATACAAGCGGAATCATACCCCGCTAGGGAAGATACCAATGGGCATAATTAAAGTGACGTGTAGATGGGTCATGCATGTTTCGCGGCGACACCCCATAGGGTTTCAGCCAAAATAGCATCCGAACGCGTGCGAATCATGGAAAATGGATTAGACCATCGTTTTCCTCGACATCGAATTGTGTTTAGACACATATATATCATAGTTTTATGTTAAATATATCAATACTTTGAAACCCTAACCCAAATCCCCATTTTAGAGCCCCTCCAGGTGCGATGTGCACGATGCCACAATCTATTGAGGCATATGTTCAAGAAATTGGTAGAGCAGGAAGAGATGGCGAGCGGGCTAACTGCATGTTGTTGTTCTCACCAAAGAACTTGCAAAATATCAAAATCGTGTTTCAAAAGAATACAGAAAATCAAGAATCGAAACGAAGCAAACTCAAAGAGATGGGCAATTATTGTTTCAACATCAAAGATTGTAGACACCAAATGTTACTGGATCACTTTGGCGACAAAATCAAAGTGTCACGAGGTTGCAAGACGTGTGACATTTGCTCGACACCAAGTGGACTTGTTTTGATAGAGGCACAAGAGAAACGTGGCAGTGGTATGAAGAGACCTCAACGCTCATCGCATTCATCACTAGAGCCTGGCCAGAGGAATAATAATAATAATAATAATAAAACATTTACGCTAGTAAAGAGGACAAAGTCCTGAGAGTGCGGAAACCCTGCAAAGCAGGCTAGTGAAAACACTAGGGGCTACTCCCTCTACTATAGCGCGCCCACAAAGGGGGCTCAACCCACTTTTCAGCAGGGTGACATCTAGAGAAAAAGCTAGGTGCTAAGCAAAAACTCTAGAAGATGGAGAAGCAGCCATGGCCGGGTGAGTGGAGGGGTGGCTGAATCTGAGTGGTGGGGAGGGAAGTCGAAGAATTAAGGGGGTATTTGGAGACGATGAGGAAGGGGGTCCGGTGGGCGGGGAGAGGGGGGTGGTGGGGAGGAGGGGGGGAGGGCCCCTCCCCTAAAGGACAGAGAGCCATCTTTTATTGCAAGACTTTTGAAAATTATTGCAGGAGGGTTTGAAGAAAGTCGTTTGTTTTTTGCACAGCTTCTGTTTCTGTCATGGTCTCATTGCCCAGGATGTCAACTGTATGCGGGTCAGTGTTCAAGGTGGTGGAGGTGTTTAACAGAAACACGTCTCGCCTATTTCTGGTGTGTTGCCTACAAATTCTTGAAAGTTTTTTAAGGAGAGGTTTAATCTTGCCACGGGGAACACCTATCGTGTTGAGGACAGTACCAAAAAGGGGAGGGAGGTACCCCATGAGTGTAAGTGCTTTGGGCCATTTCACGGTGCTAATGAAGGGCTTAGAAGTTGCATTGGTGATTGTCGTGTCATGGTGACCGCCATAATAATGCTCAGCACCATTCTGATGATAGGGGGGGTCTTGAGTGGGCCATGGGCACAGCGAAGAAGGAAGTACGTTGTCCCTTTCGTTCAGAACTTCATTCCAAATATCAGGGCTGACTCCGGTGTATTCTAGTCTCTTCTCCGTGACTCTGGACTTAGGAAGGACATTGAGGAACCATCTAGCAATCTTTTTCTGTGTAGGCCTCCAGTCAAAGGCTGGTTGAGTATCGCTGGGTGCACTGTCTATAGCTATGATAACGACATCCGAAAAATCATCCTTATAGCATCCGCCACCTGGGAGAACGTAGGGGTCATCACCCGTCCAATAACCATGTGGGATAAATGGAATAGTGTTATGCGGGAATCTAAAAACAAGTTTAAAACCTTTATCAAACCATCTTTTTTGGTTTTTGGGAGACAGCGGAAGAATCCATGTTCCTGAAAAACCGGGGACAGTGTTGGCCGCTTTATGTCCCATTTCCAGGGTAGTCATAACCGCCGAAGATTTGCCCTTATCCTTTCCATCGAAGGGGGGATTTCCGTAAACGATTCTGCCAATGCCTGTTAGCGGGTCCACGTAGGCATCCCAAGCGAGACCATCAAAGCCGATGTTCCCATGATAACAGAAGGGCCTGAGGGCCTTTTTCATTCTAGTGGTGGGTATGCATCTTCTCGAGTAAATTCTAGGGTGGGCATTTAGTGGGTTGGAGAAAAGTTCACAGCCGTTTTTGTCAAGGTTTCTGTCATCCACCAAAATATCTAAGAGGCTTCTTCTTATTGCATAGCAGTTTTTAGGGTCTCCCGATTCAAACTTACATGCATTGAGGGCTTCATGGATATCGTGTGCCCTATTCGAGTACTCCGCAAGTGAGCATGGGACAGCTTTGTTGGAAAGGCGGTGCCAAGCCAAAAGTTTCCAAAACTCTTTCTTTTGGACATATTGGAGTTCGGGATATTTAATTGTTCCCGTAACATGGTCCACTTCGGGCTTTGCGGTCACAGCAATGGTATTCTTTTTTGAATTTGATGGGCGGTACATGCTAGCTTCCGGGAGAGCGTGTAAGTATAATTCCTCATTCATTTCCTGTCTTAGGTCTGCAAGTGGAAAAAGTTTCGATGGCTGTGTTTTGATGTATGTGGTACCCTTTCCAGGGTTTAGTAGTTTAGGCTTTTCTGAGATTTCTTCAGCGATGATTTTCCTTAGTTCGATGTCTTGGGTTGTTCTAAGACTATACAAACTATTATTATGTCCTGGGCATTCAAGTTGGATGTGTTCGAAAGTGCATTTTGTATTCTGTTGGCAGTAGGGGCAGTTTTCAGACCCGATTTTCCCCAGTTTAAATAAGCGTGCTGGAGAGGCTTGAAGACCCAGGAGCTCTCTGCTTCTAGAAGCGGTGAAAGCTTTAGGTGTCATTTTGGAAATATCTTTGGTAGGGGCGGTGTTATTCTCGTTGAGCATTCTCAGGTGCTTCCCTTGGGACTGTAGAGTTCTCCAATTATGATAGTGTGAGAGTCGTTGAATTCTTCTGATGTGACTACGTATATCGCCTAAAATAGGGACCTCAAAAAAGAATAATGAGAAGGGTAGTTCCTCAGCAGGGTCGTAGCGGGAGATGTCTAAACAGCCCCCTCTGAATGAAGCTCTTTTAGCAGTACGGTCCACTCTGTCGTGGACTTTGTCATTATTGTGACCCCTAATCCATTTAAGGATGATTTTACTGTGGTCTCCTTCACTGTAGAAGCCAAGTTCTTCTAGCAGTAGGCGAACAGCCTGCACATCTCTGCGATTAGCTTCACGTAGTTTGTCCCGAGCACTCATGGACCTGCCATCCTTTGTTACCGCAGATATTGCTGCCATGGAGTCAATGGCATGTACCATTGGAGTAATGGATTTGAGGAGTTTCTCTTTTTGTTCTGTGAGTAGAAATCGCAGTCCCGCAATTTCAGCAGATGTGCTACTCGGGTTTTGGATATCTTCCTTGATAAGGAGCCCCGGTGCGGAGAAAGTTCTTGAGGGGGGGATATTCATCTTCCGTACAAGTGGCATCCCGTTGTCAAAGTTTTTTATGGCATATGCTGCCCCACTGCATGCTGTTTTCTTTCCAGCAAATAGGGAACCATCGCTTGCCATATCATAATCTTCCATTTGTTTGCTTTTTTCGGCGTTGGGGGTGGATTCTTCTTCCGAGTCGCTAGGGCAGCTGTATTCACTTTCTTCCTCCGCAGTTTTGTTTTTCATTCTGGCAATAATGGTTTCATACTGTCTGTCTGAGATGTAATCATAGTGTGAGTTAATATCACTAACTGTAGCAAGGACAGAAGAGGGCGGGTCCATATGGTCATTATATTCGAAAATAGAACCTGCTGGAATTAGGATGCAACCGTCATTGGTGATGCTATATTCAAAGTCGTATTGAAGACTGTTGGTACCTTTGATTCTGACAAAGACATTAGGGTTTATGGCATTGTTACTGTATTCTGTATATTGTATTGACATGGCCTCTAAGTCAATATTGGTAATGTGAATAAGAGAGATGGAATTTCGGTCACCATTTCCTTTCCAATGAAATTCACCCGTGTCGGGGGTACTATGTTGTCTCTATATTGTTTCTTGACATATCTAGCCTGTGGGTCCAAATCTACAGGGTTTTGAAGCATTTCCTTTTCGATTTCGGTTAGCCATCCAGGGGGTCTACTGCCATTCAGCCTGAAAAAATTTTACTTTCTTGCCAGTTTTTTAACATTCCACCGCAGGGAGTTAGAAAGGAACCTGTGTGCTTGAGGTTGTATTTTTGTATTGCGGAGGTAACATTCCTCGACATGTAGAGTTGTCTGGGAAGGGTGGTGATTAATGTGGTTTCACCCGCTTCATTTTCAGGGTAATTTTTAGAGTCAATAGCGTATCCAAGTTTTGCCATAATGTGACCTGTACGCCTAAACCAGTTAAAGCGTTTGTCTTTAGTATGACTGTAGGTTGCATAGTGTGATAGGGGAAAACCCGAGATAACATTTTTACCCATTTCGTTGTTCATGTTTTGAATTATTATTTTAAGCCATAGATTGCTATTTCTACGGTATAGTGAGATGAGGTGGGGATCAGTGATACGGTCCGTGTGGTTGTGTTGCCAATATTCGTGTTCATCCGTAGAACACAGGGTGTTCATAGTTTCGGTGATACACGACGCGGTTACAACATCAAAGACACTATCAATACCGTACCCGCCTTGGCAGACTGCTGTCCAGATTATTTGGTGATTGGTGTCAACTGGGCAGCCCAAATATTTAATTATAAACGAAGCTATCATTTTGTCTAATTCAATTGCGACATTCTTTGAGGAGTTGGCAATTGCTGAGGTAACTTTAAGGGGGTATGCCATCCTCGGAACTACAACCGCATTTATAACATATCTTAGCTGGTGTAGAGTCATGTGTTGCAGTTGGATGGATGTGAGAGTAGATTTAAGTCTGTCGATAAGGATTTCCGCCTGTTTGTCCCATTCCCCATTTAGTGCAAACCATACTCCGAGATATCTGTTTACCTCTTTGCTGTTGGAGAAATCGAGGAATTCTGGTGACTCAGGGGGTATCCATTTCGAATCAATGGAAGGACTTGAGTCATTTGTATTGGGCTCCAGATGACCCCCTGAGATGAGTAAATCATCGGACGGGTCATATCGCGTTACTGTTTTGCCCTGAGGTTTAATGCGCTTTCTGTAAGAGTATTTGGATTTCTTAACATTGATGGGAATACCAATGAAGCTCATAAATTCATTAACTATACCTAGCATATCTTGAACTTCGTCTTTAGTTTTCCCCACGAGAATGATGTCATCACAAAAGAACCGTGCAAAGATATTTAAAGTGGTGTCCTTTTCTAATAGGTTTTGGGAGGGAGGAATAACATTATTTCCTGGTTTGTCTGGTCTATGGCGTTCCGAGTTCAGTTCATATCCATATGTGGATCCTGTCGGGTTTACACCGTTAGCTCTTTTTGCTAACCAAATTGCCAGAATGTCCATAATGGCTACAAACCTTAGTGGGCTCAAAACTTCTCCCTGAGGGACTCCACATTCTAGGGACCATTCATCCGTGAGGCCTTCTTCAGTGAGTACCATTCTAGAAGCATCATTGGTAATGTCTGAGATGATGTTGATTATTTGTGATGGGAGTCCCAACTTTCTCAGCGCTAAATTGCTCATCCAGAATTCAGCTCTGTCAAATGCTTGTTTGAGGTCCAGGTAAACTACGTGGAGGTCTTTGTCGTGTCTATTGGCATCCGAAATTACTTCATTCAGAATTTGGAGTGAGTCATCTATGTTTTTATTCGGAAGAAAGGCATCTTGAATGGGAAAGAGAATGGGGTGAGTGTTAAGTATTGTTTTGAGACGGTTAGCAATTATTGTGTTAAATAGTTTAAGACCCGTTTCCAACATTGTGAGGGGTCTAGAGTTATCTATTGTACATGGTGCAGAGGGATTTTTAGGGATTGGAAGGATGACTCCAGATTTTGCACTCTTTGGAAATTTCCCAGTTATAAGAATGTGGTTAAAAAGTGATACAGTAACCTCTTGAAAATTCTCTGGGCCCTTGATCCACTGCGAGTATCTCATTCCTGAGGGTCCTGGTGCTGTGGAGATACCGCAGTCCGAGTATGCTTGTTGGAGTTCTTTGTGCGTGATTTCTGTCAGTAGTCTAGCAGCGGCCGTATCGGGGATTTTGGGGCTATCCTTTAGAATATCAGTGAGCCACTGTGGGAGTTCATCTGGCTCATTCGGGTTAGTAGAAAATAGTTTTCTATTTTTATATTCATCTAGTGTTGTGTTTAGTCTCTCTATCTTTGTCTCAGGTATCTTTCCATCACTACCTGGGGTAGCGGCTGCACCTTTTTCAATAGGTTTCATCTTTCCCATGACTGTGTCTAGAAACCTCGACAGGTTAGTTGAGAAAAGATGCTGCAGGGCTTCCTTTTCTCGGAGATTGCGTCGTTCAATGTCTGTGTCTCTGCTTTTCTGAAAAGCATTTCTGATTATTACATAATTTTCATGCAAACGTGATCCCCATGTGGCTGCCGTTTCATTGTGTTTGGGTTTGAGCGAGGCAAACGGTAGCGTGCGGGCAGCCTTTTTAGCTTGATTAGGAATGTTGCTTGCATGAGTTCTTGTATCCAAATATTTGATGATGCGGCGTACTGTGTTTAGCCATTTGTATATATAGTTAGATACTGCTGATGGTTTTTCGGACCTCCCAGCTATGTTCAGATTCTTGGTGCCAAAAGCGTCACTTGCCGCCTGATGTGCCAATTTGTGCAGGTTATCCCATGTCGCGTCAGGGTGCATTTCCTTGAGGCTAGTGAGAAGAGGCGTTAATGGAAAATGCTATGTATTTAGTATATATATTTGGAATGTAAGCTTGCACTATATCCGCGCAAATAGCATATCATATTGATAGCGGTAAAGCACCTATAGAGAAAGACGGGACCTCTCTTATATCGACGGCTAATAACAACATGTCATTAAGTACCTTTCATGGCATGTGACACGTTGTAATGAACTAGGGGCAAGATGTTCATGGGATTCGCCGCGTCTTTCACAAGAAATAACCTTGAAATGAAAAAGTTATGACATTTTACTTTATTTTGAAACTGCAGATACCCTGTTTCGCTGGCCAACTGGTGATTTTGACACTGGTAGCTCTTGTACTAGGAGTTCCAGGCATCTCCTGGACATGCGTCAAGCAGTAAACCTGCATTATATAACCCCCTGCTGCCACCATACAAATTTTAGGGGATTCGGAGGACCCCCCCTGACAAGTACTTCCAGAGTCTCCGGACGCCCATAAGCTCAATCTGCGTTACAAACCCTAAGTAATATTCGCGCTATTTCGGTCCGGAGACTCGGGTTCCAGAGTAGGACTCGAACTGATTGCAACTTCGAAATTCCATGTAGAACAAAACAGATGATAGAACTGACCCTTTAGAGTATATGTTGAATTCTGTTTGGAGGATTACATGAAAAACGAATGATCGCAAAGGACAATTTTCACCGCTGATTAACATAATAACATTCGAAACTTTAAACATGTCTGAGCCTACCACAAGCGATGGGGAAGCAGTTTACAACGTGTTCGATCGGAGCACCCCTGCGGGCAGAGCACTTTTCGCGATATACAACGGCGACAAGTGAGCTCACGAAATGCTTCCTCTTTCTGATGCTATAATTTTGTATTTATCATACTTGCGTGCTTATAGTCTCGTTCAACTGCGGATAGCACGCAGTGCTGGTGGTTTTGTGGTCGCATCCTGAGCGCGCCTGCTAATCGGCGTGCGTTGCGTGATGTTGCTTGTCAAGTGCGGGGAAAAAAACTGGAAACAAAATATCAGGACGCAATAGGGCCGCGCACCAGAAAAAACTGGAAGGTGGTTATGTGCCAACAGGTGCGACGCCCCCTCTCGCAGATTACAATATGCGTCAAGCGGACGGGCGCGATAGGGTCGCAGTTGACACATTGTGAAGGCAGCTTGCGAGAAATGGTATAATGCGTCCTCAAAAACTCGATGGCTTCTCTTACGTTGAGCTCGATGACGGTATCGAAGTGGTGAGAAGATGATTGTCGCCCTCGCTTTTTCGTACAAACTGTGCCCCTCGGCGCCTTCCTCGCATGGCAATAATTTTTGTTAGGTAGTTGTTGGCGGAAGATGTTCACGAAATAAAAGCTTGTTGTATTATTTTGACGCGTTCCAACTTACCGGTCCTAAGGCTAGTGAAGTGGTCAAGCGCCTCGACGTTTCACGAGTTTGCCGTCACTTGCTCGAACCAGTAGCCTCCTCCTAAAGCCGTTGCGAGGAAAGCATAGAGCTGCACGTGGTCTTGGGGGAATGACTTGTGATGTCGTGCACCGGCAGTAATTGAGGAAGCTGACTGGAATAAGCGCAAGACTGACAAGCCGAGCCTGCAACAAATGGAGGTAGGGAACGCCACCACTACGAGCAGTCCCCTCCTGATGATAACGCTACTTACTCAGGAACACCCGAGGTATTTGAACGCTGTTTACGGAGGCTCTGAGAGCACCAACATGATTTAAACGCTGTGATGGGTGGTTCTCCGAGGCACTCGATCCCATGCTATCTGCCAATAGTTCCGCTTCGCCATCGGTTTTACAGTGCTTTTGCGTTGCTCAGCGTTCCTGACTAGTTTCTAACCAACAGCACCTTTTTCAACTATTACACTCGACTTAGTCTCGATGCACCCGAACTGCTCATGCTGTCCTCTGATGACACCACGCCGAGCCTAGAAGACTCCGATAGCGCTTTAACGTAAGGTGGCAGGGAATCGGGTGACGTCGGGGCGGAACTTCCGCAAGTGTGACACAGTGTCATGTAAACGGGTGACGTCGGAGCGCAGGTGCCGGTGCCGCAAGTGTACGGAGCGGTCGCCCGAGATCCGGAGGCTGTCGGGCGCCCTGGCCTCCCATTCATGGGGAAGAAGGCAGAGCGGCAAATCAAGGCGGAAGCAAAGCAGCTCGATCTGGAAATTTCCGCAGCGTGAGCTCAGCGCCAACTGAAAATGCCCCTTTGCCGCTCGATCTCACGCGAATCAAGACGCTGCTTTATGATGTGTTTTGTTGCATTCGGTGCACAACGCAACTTTTTTTAACCTTTTAAATCTTGCTCCTTGAACGCACCCGTCACTGCGTGACAAGCACAATCCCCGTGTCACCTCTGCACACTCCTTATACACGCCTATCGCCATCTGACAGCGCCGTAATCTGTTTCACCTCACCGCGCTCCTTGCGCAGGCCTGTCACAATCTGATTAACATCTCCTGACTTTGGAGTAAAATTTGCCAGCGCTATAGCCCCTTGAGATACCGCATATACATTACCCAGTAGAATAGAAAACGCAGTCCTAGATAATCACCTAATGGCATTTAGTTTTAAATTATCAGTAATATTCCAATTTTCCACGAGTTAAATAATTATATTTACCAATAATTCCCTTCAACAAGTTTTTGGTTTATAAGAGTATTAGAAAGCAGTTCTATCGTCTGCTGTAATTCGCTAATTTTACCAGCAGTGATTTTTTGATTATTTATATTGTAACCTTTGATCAGATAATCTTTTAATACACGCACCGTCCTCTTGTCACCTTCTCTTGCAGGGCGGCGTTGCCAACGTTGTGTCTGGTAGAACGAGGTTGCTTTGTATAGCCACAGGAAAGAGTCGACTTTTGCTTATTATCTTCATTGTGTGTTAGAGACCTTGCTCCTGCCGTAGTGCTGCGCCTGTCCTCGTCCTCCCCATGCAAGAGCTCCGGGGTACTATAGCTCCCCGCCAACGCCCGAGGTTTCCTGGGTGCCTAGTGCACAAAGCTCTCTCTCTCTCCTGTTGGGCTCGATGCCAGCCAATTCCAAGTGGTGTCGAGCCCTCTGGGCCTGGCCGTTGCTGGTCGAAGTGGTGTCGAGCCCTCTGGGCCTGGCTGTTGCTAGTCTTATTGGTGGTGAGCCCTCTGGGTCTGGCTGTTGCTGGTCTAAGTGGGGGCAAACCCTCTGGGCCTGGCTGTTGCTGGTCTAAGTGGGGGCAAGCCCTCTGGGCCTGGCTGTTGCTGGTCTAATTGGTGGTGAGCCCTCTGGGCCTGGCTGTTGCTGGTCTAAGTGGTGGCGAGCCCTTTGGGCCTGGCTGTTGCTGGTCTAAGTGGTGGCGAGCCCTCTGGGCCTGGCTATTGCAGGCCGGCGCCAGAATACAAAGGCCTTCAAACGAACGAAAAGGAGAAAATCAGATATGCAAGGAAACTTGAGTTCAACGGCAAACCACCAGAGGTGAGGCCGCGACACTCCAGCCGCCAGGACGGGCAGCCACAGTGGAGCTCGCGTCCAGTAAACAATTTTGCAGCGCCTGCCTTCATCTTTGACGCTGCATGTATGGGGCGCACTCGCCCACGATGCACTCCAGTGACAGCTTCTGCGTTACTCTGAGAAGCCACGTGCGCGCTTGCCCACTCCAGTGGGAAAGAGTCGGAATCTCAATGGCTCCCAAGCATGAAGCTGCCGGGTGTGCTTGCAGATTTTAGTAAGAGGCGGCGTGCTGACAGCTGGCTGTCAGGACGGACTGAATGTTGGCACTTAGTGCATAGGCAAGAAGGCCCTGCCTGCGCCTTTTCGGAGTGCTTGCAGGCACACAATTGTACGAGGCGCTTGAGCCACACACACACGCGCTTTGTTGCCCCGCAGGAAATGCCTGAAGGTCACTTCAAGAAGCCGGTGAAAAGGGAGCCGCCCACAAGACTGCAGGAGCTTGAGGGGCTCTTCGCAGACTGCGTGACGGCCATCGAGGAGCGGGAGGAATTCCTGGCAGACATGACCAAGTGCGGCATGCGCGAGAAGTATGAAACGCAGATTAAAGGCGAAATTCAGCAGGCAGGCACCCCTTCCCTTCACGCTGATTTCATCCATCTTCATACAGTGTGGGCTTTAAAGGCTGGCCTTTGAGATCGTGGGAGCCGGCGGGCCCTTTGTTTGGCTGAAAAACTTTGTTGAATGATTGGGCTTGGGATGCCGTGTGTATGGATGCAGAAGCTTACTACTCTGAAGTCCTTAGATGAAAAAATCAAAGCATTGACCCTTCGGCCAGAAAGATGAAGAAAAGGACCTGCAAAGGATGAGTTTTCGAAAAGGAGTTGCCAAAAGAATAAGCATCCCTACTGGACACTTTTGTGAAGGAAGATGCTGCAACTTGTACACACTGATGTAACATAAAACTTATGCATTGCTGGCGTTTGTTTTACTTTAGGTACACTTGAATATATCGGTATGTGAGATGCATTGGCAGTTAAATTTGGTTTTGCATTATCTCAACGATAAACAAATGTCCACCAAAGTGGGCCCATGTGGCATTGATTTCACATGGCGCGATGGAGGCACGAGATGTGATAGGAAACGGTATCTATTTTTTCGCGCCACCGTTCGGAAGATTATGTTGAAGTTGTATCCGTTACCCAAGTGTATACTATGCCGCACGCACACCCACACAGAACTCTCCGTTATTGGTTCGATCACCATTAATGAACTCCGGAAAATCTGAATAATATGTGTCCAGAAGTTTATGCTGAATGCCTTGGTCCCCAGCGTGGGTACATAGTGCGGCCGACCTCTGTCGTGGCTGCATGGTGCTAAAGGAAGTGGTCCAAGGATAAGCCACGCTGTAACAAACGCCGGCTTCTCGTGGTACCGAAGCCGGGGTTGTCCAGCTGGTGACAGACGTGACAAGCATGACAGACCTCGCGCGTGATGACTGCTCGAGGGTAGCAGACCTGGAGAAGAAGATATGGTCACTGTGAGATGACAGTGAAGTGATAAGAAGATATGACAGTTACAATGCTGCCACTGACGTGTCAGTCAGAAGATGGGGAACGGTGACATCATTAAAGCTGGCATAGAATAGTGACATTCTATTGGTAGGTGAAGATTTCAGGGCGGAAGCCTGTTACCGTTTTTGCAGATGTGACATTGACTTGGGAATAAGTAAGCCCTGACTGGAAGTCAGGACTTGCTGGATTCAATGCACCGTAGGTCATAACGTGCATGACTCCGTTCGACTGTACCAGTACTCGTACAGTACTTGGTGACAGATACCTAGGTCACAGATGCATTATATATTCGGTTATCTTTATAATCAGTTTACACTTGTATGAGAACCTTTCAGTGACCACCCGATATAATACGGTATATTATATCTCACAGGTTATGGGGTATTACCCCGCTTTTCTCACTGCTGACTTTGCCATGATTGGCTAAGCTTTTCCGCTTGGCGGGGCGTTGGGGCCTCGCGAGGTGTTGAATTGGCCACTTTAGGGCGTGCGGTTTGCGCTAGGTTGCGGTGAGATTTCGGATTGGGACTTTCGGCAACTTCTTCGAGTGTCCGCGTTGGATTTTGTTTTAGACTTGGCTTGATCACCCCTGTCGACATCTCCTTGGCCGTCGCGTATTCGACTTCGTTGATTTCGTTCGACCCCATCTTCTCCTTACTCCGCAACTGCGTTACCGTCGTCCGCCACCTTACAATTTGCGCCTCGCCTTTTCCCCAACCCCCCTCCTATAGGAATTTATTCTGATGACTTCATCCTCTGTTGGTACACCGGCCATGGGCGCTAGAATGCGCCTAGACTCTATTTTTGCTAGGAACGTGGGTGCTCGCTATAAGAGCACCCCGCAGTCAGCGAAGGTCGCACTCGCTGCTGCTGACAGGACACGCGGCAATGCCGTGTTACAATCATCCTGGGACACTGACGTTGTTAAGCGTGTTGCAAAAGACACCTTAGGTACTAAGGCGTCTTCGTTTTCCGGAAGTGAACCTCATCGTCAGCTTCTTTGGGACTCCTTGGTGACTGCCTTGGAGGCATCTTTTGTCAACAAGGACACCGCCAACGAGGACATCTTTGACCTCGTGGACGTCACCAAAGAGGTTCACCCGATCTTCAACGACATTTTACTTCGTGCGTTGGTCTCTTTGACAACACCCCACTCTCCAGCTCGAAGGTGGGTTGACGCTTCGGCTCGGATTTCTCCGCGCGACGGTAAGCGTGCCCTCCTTGAGATCACCAAGCGGCTGCTGCCGCCTGGGCATCGGCCGCTCCGCCATCACGAGGAGCTCTTGAGCATTTCTTTTGGGTCCTCTGTTGATCCAGAGCCCTTAGTGGCCCAATTTGATGAGTGCCTAAAGGCTATTGCGGCTAGCGGAGCCGGTGCTCTGGACGACGAGGCTGCCAAGAGGCAGCTCCTAGCGGCACTGGACACCGAATTTTACAAGGAGGTGATCACCCCGCTTCGCCTTGACACTGAATTGGCGAAGGTGAGCATCGAGGAGGTTTACACTCACATTCTGGAAGTGTGGTGGTGTGCGAACCCTAATGGCCCTCCCACCCGCCCCAAGGCAGCCGCGCCTATCCCGACGCACACGCCTCTCGGATTGGCTTACGCAGGTGGGGAGCCGAGTGACGTCTCGGGCTTCCTCGAGGAGTTCGCTCGTATCATTGGTGAGGCCTCTGCCCTGCTTGCCTCCCTCCGTCATGACGAGCGCGAGATTGCACGAGACACGCCGCCGCCACGGAATGATTCTCACCGTCCGCATGGAGGCGGTGGTGTGAGATTTCCACCGTCCAAGTGGCGTGATGAGCGGAACCGTCGTACGGACGGTAAGTTTCACGGACGTGACCGTCGCGTGGGATGGAAACACCGCTTCGCGGTATCCCCACTCCCGAAAGGCGGGAATTGGCCTCAGGGTATTAGGGCGCAGGGTGCTAGGAGCATCTCGTTTCACTCCGCATCCTCGGCCTTCGTACAGGAGTGCCCACTCTGCCCTGGACACTTTCACGACACTGCACGTTGCCCCGAGGTGTGTGGTTCGTGCGATGTTGAGCTACGTGATGCCGCCATGGACTTGGACGAGGTGGTTTCGGCCTTCCAAACCGCCTTCGACAACGAAAACGACGAAGAATTCGCTGACCTGTGCCACGAGCACGACCAGCCACTGGTGCGTACCGACCCTGAGCCCTTCACCTACCCGGTGCGGCACGACGTGGGATTACGTGCCCACTATGCGGGCTTGGGTCATGGTGCTTCGGAAGCCGGCATGGAGGGTGTGCTTTCAGATGCACGCGGCGTCCTTGAGTCCCTGCGGTCTGCGGCTACGGCTGCACAGGTCGGTGGTGCCGCCGCCGGCGGTAAGCAGCAGCCTCTGCACATCGGTACTTTGTCTGTACCGCAGGTGGTGTGCGATGCGCCACCACCTGACAATCACGAGATCGACACTAAGCTATACCCTGTTTCGGCATCGGACCCTGCTTCTTTCGGATCCCCTTTCGAAGAACCGCTCCATGTCACTTTTATGGACCAGGTAATGCCTTCATGCCCTGACACCTCTCTTAAATTGTGCTTGATTGACTCGGTTCACGAGTCGATTCACCCGGGAGAGCTTTCCGTGATCGACAGTGACGACGACTCCGACGGTTTTTCTTATTCCGGAGACGGGATTCCCTCGGCCCCACCGGCTGCACGGTCACGTGTCGGTGTGGCGACACTGCCGAGAGTTTTCTCTTTTGCATCTCTAGCCCTACCCGCACGCATGTGTCTTGCATGTGTGTCAGCGGTTCAGGGTTCGGTGGTGCTCGATCGAGCACCTGAATTCACCGCAGCAGTACATCCCGCTGGGGTGACTGCCAACAGTCTGTCTGCCTTGCCGTACACTCTTCCTTTCGGCATTCCTTTTCCTTCTGTGGTTTCGGCAGGTTTGAGTTCAGATTTTCAATTTTCGGAATTCCTAATTTTGCTCTACGAATCTTCTCCTGCCACTGGCTTCTGGTCTTGGCTTCTGGATTGTGATTCTGGCTTCTGGTTCTGGACACTGGTCTCTGGACTCTGGTTCTGGATTATGACTTCTGGACTCTGGTTCTGGTTGGACATCTTTGACACTAACAACTTCTTCAACTCTGGTGAACTCTGCAGCTTTGTAGACCACTTTGAAAGTGGCTGAGTAGCTTTGAGGTTGAGCTGTAGGAACTTAGCTTGTGAGCAGTTTCCTAGCAGCAGTTTTAGAAAGGGACCGCCCTGGCTAAAGCACAGGCCTCCCTCTAGCAGTTTCCAGCTACAAGCTGTTTGTTGTTTCGGAACATTTGGCTTTATCTGTGAGCCGCTCTCTGCCACCTGAACAGCACTCCGTACAGTTACAGGGTGGTGTGCTGGATTCAGTGCACCGTAGGTCATAACGTGCATGACTCCGTTCGACTGTACCAGTACTCGTACAGTACTTGGTGACAGATACCTAGGTCACAGATGCATTATATATTCGTTTATCTTTATAATCAGTTTACACTTGTATGAGAACCTTTCAGTGACCACCCGATATAATACGGTATATTATATCTCACAGGACTAGTGGACTCATGATGGTTTTGCCTTCGCAAGTGCTAAGTGGCTGTTCGCGTGCCGAGTGCTAGCTTGCTAAGACAGCTCTGCTCACAGTTTTGTACAACAATTCGTACTTTTGGTGGTTTTATTATCTTTTGGTGAATATATTATACTGCTGTTTTCATCTTTTTACAAAACAATAATGTCCTGCGCGGAGCGGCTTTTTATTTCGGTACGAATTCAGAAGTAAGAGGCTCTTTGGCGAAAAGTCTACAGCAGCAGTCAAGAAGAGCGAATTCGGGGGATAGGCGACTCCAGGGACACCCTTGGTGTACTGGCGGACCCTTTTTCCTTTGTTATTTTGCGGTGCTTACACACGGGCAGGCTCACAGCAGCGGCGACAGCGAATCAGCAGTTAATTACTAGCCTAATGAGTGGTTTCTTATCCTGCGGTTCCTCTAGCTTGGCCACCTTGTCTGACGGTGAATCCAGGGACACCCATGGTGTAATGGCCTATCTTTAAGCGGGTGTGCCACTAGAAGGTAATTAGCAGCGGCATCAGCCTGGAATACAGCGAACGGATTAACTCTGTATATTATGAACACAGTGAAGACTGCTCTGGCAACGGTGTCTAGTGATTCCAGGGGTACTCTGTACACTGGCTCAGCTTAACCACCGTTGATTACCTTGGAAATATCTGTGGATTAGCATACAGCCTTTCTTCTTTTCTCTGGCAGCTTTTGTTGACTTCAGACCGGCGGTGAGGCACTTATGATACCGTTCACCTGACGTTCCTATCCTCCTCGCCTGAATGTGTCCAACTTTCCCACCACTGCATCTGCCGTCAAATCTTAGAAATCGTACAGCCCATCTTACCATTTCAGTTTTGTCCAACTTTCCCATGCCATTAATATGTGCATATTTGACTAGTGACTCAGAATACTGTGACAATTCACACGTCGCCGACTTCTGGGACTTTACGCGGTTGTCCACCAAAAACATCAGCAAATCATTATGGAAACGTGCGCAAAACCAAGTTTGGTCGATATACGGCTTGCAATATTTCGAGAGACATGTAGAATCGATGGTTCTTTATGCACATTTCGTAACAAATCAGTTGTCGACTGGTATTGGTATTGACCAAACAAATGTCGACCGGTAACAATATCGCCGGAAGTAGAGTTGTCGACCGGCACCGGTATCCCCGGATCAAGCGTCGACTGCTGGTGATATGTGAATATTGCCTATCGACCGACAGTGATGCATTCGACATATCGATACTGTCAAAAAGTCGAACTCTCGTCGATACCACGCCTTGCACGACAACATGGATGTCGGCATGTCCAGTAGTAGGCATAAAATCCCTGCAGGATATGTAACGTCACATGCATACCGTATCCATCCAGGTCACGAAGTAAGCGTGCATTGTTGGCATTAACATCCCACTTAACGTGCATATTAGCAAGTGACGTTGTGATGCCGGCATGAATGAAGACGCATACATCACTCTGCCCTAACGGCATTACTTAGGCACAACGAACCCAGACCACTACCAGGCTCCAGAGCATACAACGTCCGGTCAAATAGCGTATACGTATCTGATATAAGCTACCGAACATGTCCGATATATGTGCTGCAATGTCCAACTCACATGCCGATAACTACCAACAAGTAGACGCCGCTAGATTCTCCATACAACTGCCGGTTACGATTCATAGGTTTCATAGACACGACGTTTCAGCAAGGTGTCACCAAGTAATTCCAAAACCCCCCCAACAAATTGAATGATATCCAAAACCCGAAATTAGAGTGAGCCCCGGCTGGTTACATTGTCACAAACATGTGCTCTGCCATGAAAATATTCACAACGACATGGCGGGAATAATCGCCCGCGTGAATGAATCTGGCAAGCAAGCCGACCTGTGTTCTTTGGAACAGCCGTACCGCTCCCTAAGTACCCCATTTGATACGATTCTACAAAATTTCACTCATTGAGCTCACATAATAGGAATACAAGCTTGTCATACAGCCATCTCACATAACCATATGCGCAAGAATACGATTAGCTGCCCTAAAATGAGCTTTATTTCCCAGCCATTAATATCGTATTCTCTGCTCTTATCGTATTCTCCACATTAATATTGTATGAACGCCGTTCAACATGCGAATCGTTTGCTCATTCATAGAAACAGTAACCTTCCATGCTTGCATACCAAAGCAAGCAATCTAAAAGGGAGTACAGAGGACGTAAAATAGCGTTCTCCAAGGCTGTTATCAAGAAACACGTGCTTAAGCCTTCCAATCTGGTGCGTTCATCTTGCCAAAGGTCACGGACTCGTCCAGCCGCATATCTAAACCTCCCCGACAGTGCTATCACAACGCCTTCCGATGCGATACTTCGTGTGGGGGCTAACCTCGCGCACCGGCCAAGTGGAAATGACTTTAAAACGCAGCATCACGACACCACCGTGCTTTGGGACCTGCAGCGCCGTGTATGAGAAAGGCTTCTTTAACGTCCCTGTATTATTGCGCGCCCACAAGTCACGCATACTGTATTGCGTGACATCTGCTTCGACCATTTGCTCGAAGCACCACATATCACACAGGACGTCGCTTGCCTCATTGTTGTTATTGATAAAGACGAGCGCAAAGCTGCCACAAGGAAGCTTCTTACCCCACACGTTAACACCTGTCAGGTCACAACGCGTTCAACCAAATCAGAGATCGTGCCTCGTATGTATGGCTGAAGTCTCACAGCACAGCAGTCCCCTTCATGCCCCAACG
This sequence comes from Cymbomonas tetramitiformis, assembly GCA_001247695.2. Classification (NCBI taxonomy): domain Eukaryota; kingdom Viridiplantae; phylum Chlorophyta; class Pyramimonadophyceae; order Pyramimonadales; family Pyramimonadaceae; genus Cymbomonas; species Cymbomonas tetramitiformis. Next base: position 22,027 of record LGRX02031557.1, read on the forward strand.
GAATATTTGAGCTCAGGCCTGCAGAAAGCGTAACACCTTGCACCGGAGCTTCGTGGAATCCAAGCTCAAAAACAGAAAGCATGTGTAAGTTTCCATGCATATCCATTCGGAAACAAAATCCAGATGCTCGTGTACCTCCAGGTAACCCTCGAAACTCAGCCGGGAAGCACGGACACCGAGTTAGCTGTGGTACCCACTGGAGCATGAAAGCAGCTATCGTGGAAAAAGAGCTCGACATACACACCTTTCCCTTTTGCTGACCTCTTATCGAACTTCAGGTCCTCCCCGAAAAGTCGCTGGCCTTGGTATGGGCCACCTCTTACGAAGGACTGACTGACCGCTATCACCTCCTCGTTGCCCCACGTCTCCAGCGAGTACTGGCTGACTTGGCCGACGTCCGCGGAGATGAGCAAAGGGGCGGACATCACAGCCCACATGCTAAACTGGGCGCGGCTTTGTTCTTCCGTGACGTACCAGTCGTGCGTGTGGGGTGCCTGTCTCGGATCGTAGCAACCTCGTGGATTTTGCGGAAGGTCGTTGCTCCCCACTCCAGTGCCTTGCAGCAGGTCAGGATCATTCCATGCCTGCAAAAGACACGACGGAGCACTCTCGGAGCAATGCGCGCACCAACTCGTGTCACAGGCTGGGGGCAATGTGTGTGCGCGTGTCTGCCTTATTCTTGGACCGAATCCTTTGGCACCGTGTAGCCACGGAAAGATCGGCTGCGTGCGTGTTCCCTCCTTGAAACAAGTGCACCAAGTATATCAGGTTTGGCAGCCCCAACAGCCTGACGCTGACCTTTTCGGAAGCAGGGGTGCAGCAGTGGGGATCTACAGCAGTGAACAGGGTCACCCGCACAACGGTGCAGCGAGCGGTGGCACATATCGAAGGGTGCTAGAGGACGGGCCAGTTCATGAGCCGTGCTTGGGGCACAGGATCGAGCAGGGGCGCGCACCCCGGGCCTTGAAAAGTTCCACAGCGCAGCGTTCTCGTTGATGCTGTTGGAGAGGGCGCCCCAGTGGGAGCCGTGCTTGGCAACACACCAAGAGTTCCCGAGGGACGCGCCCACGGGGGCGTACCTGCGGGGGAACACGACAGAACCTCACAGGCTGCACTGCACTCCTTGGTTGCCCCTCCCTAAGAGAATAATAGCAGGGTTTTGCACGCTGCGCCTGCCGCTCCGAAAGACAGAGCGCTGAAGGGTTTGTCGTTGTTTGTTGTTGTTTGCACGTTGATCCTGGCAGTCGGACGTGGGGTTATTGCGGGCGCAAAGAGCGGACGGGACACCCGGGGCGCCGGAAGGGTGACTTTCCCCGTGACGAGGTGTATAGACTTGCCCCAAAGCGAACAGAAGCTTATCCACGTTGTTTACAAGTTCGAGCACACCGGCTGAATTGTGCAAGGCAGAAGAAGAGGTGAAGTGGATACCCACTTCACGCTGCTCCAATCCGCGATCCTCGGAAGCGACGTGGGACATGCTTCTGTCACAGAGAAGAAGGCCGCCGCACGCCACGTGACAGGGATCCCTGAGGGGGTGGGAAGTTGCTGCGCGCACCATGAGCCCCGTCCGCACACGCTGAAGAACACGGAGCGATTGGTGAAACGGGTTGTCGCGTCCAAGGCATCTCGCATATTCTCGTACTCGCGAATCGCAACGGAGTGGTTTTGGCTGCTGCAGCAGGACTCCTCCTTCAAGTAGTCCATGCCTGCGTCCCGCGTGGGGGCAAGCTCCGCCTCAGTTTGATCCAGTGCCGCCGATCTTGATTCGGAAGCTCTTCTGCATATGGTAAAAAATTTGCGCGAGTCGCGAGGCGCGCGAGGACAACAGCGGTAAGTGCAAGGCCCTGCTTCTCGGTTACTGCCTCGTAGAAGAGACGAAACATGCTTCACGAGAGGTGGGATTTGGACCTTTGAAAAACTCACCGAAGAGCCGAACTATATTGGCGTTTAGAATACGCCAATATTCTATTTGGCGTATTCTAGCCGCCAAATAGAATGGCGGCTAGAATTCTCAATAGTGGTCTATTGAGACCACTATTGAGGTCGCAGGCTTCGGAAGACTTTCAGGTTATGAAAGTAGCACACAAAGCGTTGGGTGTGCTTACAGGGGCGTGGGTGAGCGAGTTGCGGGCTAGCAGCGTGACAAAGTTGCGCGCAATTTGTATCCGGAAAGCCTGCGTCAAGGAATGGACGTGTGCAACCTGCATAACCCAGCCAGTGGGCGTCCTCTGATACGTGCCATTGGCTTCCAGGGCCGTGATAGGTGTTCGTGCTGCACTGGCAAGTGCCTCTGCTTGTGTACAGCCCGATTTTCATGATATTCCCCTTTCCCGGAACGACCTGATCGTGAACCCAGTCGGCTAGGGCCTTGATACCAGATGGGAACTTGTGCGGATTCGCATAGATTTTCCCCGTGGTGACATTGCGCCCCGCCAACCAGCCCTCATCGATGTTGACATAGACGTAACCTTTCGCGGCGAGCCCCGTTTCTATAAGTGAGAGCGTGACATTCTTTATTCGCCATTCGGTGACTTCCGTGGAGCAGTCGCTTCGCGATGAGTATCCCATAGGTGGCATAAGCCCTTGGCCATTTTCCAACGCTCTCGCTACGTGAAGTGTGTTTAACCAGGCGAAAAGCGCCGCCAGTAGACGTACCATTTTCGATACGCACTCGTGTGTGGAAGATATCGTCTTAAAGATGCCCGGAGCGCGAGCAAGAGCTACCACCTTTAGAGTGCGTTCTCAACAGTGAAAGCTGCCTTGAAATTCAAATAATTGTAAGCTGAGGAGGCCCGTGGCACGTATATCGAGCGTCGCGGAGGATATTACGTTATGGAAAGGCCGTCACTTATGACTTTAGCATTGGTGTGACAAAGAAAATCCGAATCCCAGCGCCGGCTTGCACCTAATTTTCCACACCGTCGCGAGTTTTGATCCGGAACTCAAGGCAGTCTACGTGTCGGACAGTGATGGAGTTCGTTTTATCAAGCCAGTCCAAGGATTATCCAAACATCCAGCGCTTGCAGGGTGTACCAAATCCGTCGAGCTGCTATGATACCTTACGCGTCTCCCGTTTGCTTTTGGGGACGGCTATATATCGTTTTTGTCAACAGAAACGGGCCGTGCAAATGGTGTTCATTTCATGCATTTGCCTGTTTCGTCGACTTGTGTTCTGTTTAGCAGATGCCAGATCTCTCTCTCTCTGGGCATGATGATGATCGCGCCTTATCGCACGCGAATCGATACTGGATGCATCTCTGAGGTCTGAAGAAAAGAAGAACCGAGGCGGAAAACCTGTAAGGACAGGAATGCTGACCGTTAGATTACCATCACAGATTGTCAGAACAATCGCAGCAGTCGAATCACGCTTATTTCGCCTGCGAGTTAAAACCCGTTTGCGGGGGAGGTCTGTTTTGCAGTTTTGCAGGGTCTATGTGTTTTATTAATGTTCAGGACTAGCTGTTAGCTCTGCGACCACAATCTACGCGGTATCTGCGTTCATTCCAGGTTCAAGACAGGCATTTGGCACGGCGTGCACTATTTACTCGGCTGGTGTGTCTCCGGCAGGTGCGGGGGTATCGTTGTCTCCTGGTGCGCCTTCTCCTGCCTCTTCTTCTTCCTCTTCATCTCCACCTTCTCCTTCCTCTCCTTCTCTTGCCTCGGATTGCTCAGAATCCGTGCCGGCTTCAGCGGGTCGATCTTTAGCGGGTTCTTCACCGTCCTCATCATCCAACTCGTTCATGCCCTTAGCGCAGTCGGCGATTTCTTTCGCCCTTTTGAGGTTTTCCTCCTCTATGCGTGCTTCCTCTTTGAGCTTCGCCGTTTCCTCGAGTGACATGCATTCCGTATCGCCGTCAGGCTCGTCGTTAATGTTCCCAATCCGCTGACTGGCTGCATTCACCATGTCTTGGTCGGAGTCGAACGCGACAGCGTTCAAGCCGCACCGGAGAGCTGCCATTGTGGCCGTCGCGACCCCACACCCCGCATCCAAGATCCAGTTGGGTGACGAATCGTTGTTTAACCGGGCGAAAGGTGCGGGTCCCATCATGTGGCAGTTGATGAGCTCGATTAGCAGGTGCTGGGGCTTCTGGTGAGCGCATACCACTTTCCCATCGTCTCGGAAGGGTTGCTTGACGACAGAATACCCCTCCAACACATTCGCCCTCGAGCCCGCCTCCGCATCCTTCGTCGAGAAGTCGAAGTCGCACATCCATGCTTTGCGAGTGGATTTTTCCCCGGACTCCTGGTCCGCCATTTGGAACCCGATGACAGCCGCTTCGAGGACATTGTACCGGATGGCTTTGTTGGCACCTACATCCTGGTTCTCCTTGCGCCACCATATGCGCTGGGCCCCACCGTTGCATTTGCTCTCCAGGATCTTCAGGAACCCAGTCTGCTGAGCAAACCCACAAAATATCAATATTGTCCAGTCCGGCGAGGTGGTGAGCGCCGCAAAGGCATCTATGAACTTGATCAGGTCGGGCTCGGATAACGCGTGCTCTGACAGCTCCGTATCGAAGTCGTAAATAACGTCCAGTATTGTCCCCACGTAATTCATCTTCGGGACATTCTCGAGTTTCGTCAACTCGTCTTTGTAGATCATGTAGCCGGTTTGAACCGTCTTCCACTCGAACTCTTTCTCAAACTCTGCCTCCTTACCATCCTCCACAAGGGGGGAGGGAAGTGCCACCTATTATTATACCACAAACCGCTTGTTAATATTTGAATGACCCAAAATTGCTAGCGCAATAAAACATGCAACTACATGAGGAGCACGACTATTACAACAAAGAATGTTGAAAGAACGCACACCTTAACTGTATTGGGGACGTAGTTGACGGGCAGCCGCCCGAGGTCTCCCTCTCCGGCCTGACACCGGGAAAGCCACGTGTTGCAGTCTGCGACGAATTGGACGATGGCCTTGGGAACCGTGAGCTGACTCCCCCCTCGCCCACTTTTACCTTGTTTCACCGCCTTGATGCATCGCTCGATGGCCTCCTGGCAAGCCCAAGTCTCACCGTATTTCCTCTCAAAAGCAGTCCAATTCTCCACCCCAGATTGCGACACGATCCAGGCCTGAACGTTGCGTTGGGCCTTGAACCTCTTCAGGGTGTCAATCGCCTCTGCGATGGTGATCTCAGTGGTCAGGATTTTCTTCAGAACGCCGTTCAAGTAATCAACCTCCACGTCCGAGTGAAACCCGAGCATCGTCTGGAAAAAGGACATGTTCAACTCCTTCTTCTCGCTCTCCTTCACGATCGCCTGCTGCAAAGGCTGTGCCGGCTGACCGACACTCAACGTGTTACCGGCGCTTCGAGGAACACGCCTAGACCTGGCCTTGCCACCCGACTTCTTCTTCTTGAGGTCGGCACCTACATCCTTCAACGCCTCCTCCGCCCCAGACGTCTCGGTAGTCATGTCAACGATCTCACTCTCCGGAGTCCAGGTCTTGCGTTTCTTACCCGACCCCTTGGTGGGGGTCTTAGTCTGCCCCTTCAGAATACGCAATTCGTACGCATGCATGATTCTAACAATCTGGTCCCAAGTCTCCTGACGCACTGTAGCCATCGACCAATTCGTTGCGTATTCGTTGGCGTAGGAGATGTGATTCATTTGCAACACCTCCGCCTTAATCTGCAACTGCTGAGCCGATGTCAAAAAGTACCAGACCGGGAACCATTTGCCATTTTCAACGCCTCCCCCGAAAAGCTCCCAATCGTTCACATTGGCCCAGTCCCCCTTCGACAGCTTCTCGTAGACATGCTTCCTATTCTTCCTTGGAAGCTTGAAAGTCTTGGGATCGTGCTTTTCCAACTGCTTCACCAGGCCGTCCTCCGTCCAGTCTTGGGCCTGAACGTCCCATTCCGTGATGCCACAATGCCAATAGAGTTTGTGGAGAGGGCCCTTCGATGCCTGCATGGTTTGCCGAGAAATTACGGTTAGTAACATTCTTTTACTTTAAGTAAGTAAGAGCTTTAAGTGACAAAGATGGATAAGTTACATTGTTTTCTCAGAAATCACCTGCATGCCCGTTCGCATGGATTTTATGATTTGCTGGTGCGACTTGCCCTTCACGTTCTGGTCGACGGTGTTCTGCTCGTCAGCCAAAAATCGGACCATGTCAGACTGTAGATTAAAATACAATTTGCACTCGATCTGCTGAAAAGCTTCGTTATCTGGTTGTTCTTGGTGAAGCTCCCGCCGAGCGGTGAGGCTATGTTGGTGCCCGAAGCACACGAAACGATATACGCCTTCCCACACCTTACTGGGGTCAAAGTCCTCCGCGGTTGTGAGGTGCTCCCCAGACTCCGCCCATATAACGTACACTAGGGACGTGTTCTGAAAACCGTGTGGGTTCCAAGCCATGCTCTCTTTCAAGTTCATGACTTGCGCACGGTCCTCATCCCTGATGCGCTCGTAGTCCTCAGCCTGTATAATGTACTGGATAGGTATGTTGAAGGTACACCCCTTGACGTCTTTGGCGTCAACGACTCTGGGGTACCGGTGGTTATACTCAATCTGATACCGAATCGTATTAGAATGAGCTACTGAACGCCGCTGTTTCGGCAAAGAGAGCAAGGACTGCCAGTTCTGCGCTGCTTGCTCGGCATTCTGTTCTTTGGCCGCCTTCGCTGTCTCTCCAGGCCCGTAAGCTAACAATGAGCCGCCCGGACCACGACTAGCAGCCAGATCGCTTTCTGCTGCAGGTGTCAACGGTACCTATATTGTAATATAAAAGTACAAAGTTAGTCACTAACAGATAACACCTCATTAGGTTAATGAGCAATTCGAAACAACACTCATATTCATTATAAACTGTTAAGGGGAAATCACAAAGGTTAGAAACTTTGCACAACTGCTCATTAAGCTAATGAGACATATTTTACATTACAAGCTAATGGTACATATTTTATTTAACATCGGTCTTGATCAATTACGGTTGTCAATGTAATTGTATGCCTACTTCTTTAGTTTTGATTTACTACATTCCTGTCGATGGCTCGACTTCCAGTGCTGCTTCGCACAATCATGGGAACAGTATACTGCTAAGTGACAGCCGCCACACCGCTTTTCTCCTTGTTTACCACAATTTATACAGAGACACTGGTGTGCTGACACCGAGGACTTCCCGAATCGATCTTTGTTTGCCTTCCGAACAGCAGATTGTGTAAAGCATGCGGTCCAGCCATTGGAAAGCTTTACTGGTGAATTAAAGTCGGTTGTGCCAGAATCCTGCAGTAAAGGGAAAAAAAAAGAAAAACTGCTCATTAAGCTAATGAGACCTTTTGGTCAGTCATCGAATTTATCGGGTAAAACAGTCACACATGTCATATAATGACAGTAGGTATCATACTAACTGTAAAAGAAATCCTAAAGGCAAGAAAGTTTGCAAAACTGCTCATTAGGCTAATGAGGCTTTTTGTTCAAGTTTGGGTCAGTCATCGAATTTATCGGGTAAAACAGTCACACATGTCATATGATGACAGTAGGTATCATACTAACTGTAAAAAAAATCGTAAAGGCCAGAAAGTTTGCAAAACTGCTCATTAGGCTAATGAGGCTTTTTGTTCAAGTTTGGGTCAGTCATCGAATTTCTCGGGTAAAACAGTCACACATGTCATATAATGACAGTAGGTATCATACTAACTGTAAAAAAAAACCTAAAGGCCAGAAAGTTTGCAAAACTGCTCATTAAGCTAATGAGGCTTTTTGTTCAAGTTTTGGTCAGTCATCGAATTTATCGAGTAAAACAGTCACACATGTCATATAATGACAGTAGGTATCATACTAACTGTAAAAAAAATCGTAAAGGCCAGATAGTTTGCAAAACTGCTCATTAGTCTAATGAGGCTTTTTGTTCAAGTTTTGGTAAGTCATCGAATTTCTCGGGTAAAACAGTAACACATGGTACTTCACGTTCCGCGCGTCCTCGTAGACAGTGGCCATGTATTCTGCCACCGCCTCCAGCGCCGTCATATCCGCCTCTGCTGCCCCCGCGGCCTCAATCAGTTTTTTCATATCTTCGCCATGTGTGTCGCAGAGGTCTGGCATGGTCGCTCCGCCTGGGTACGCGTCGGTCCTCTTCGCTGATTGCGCTCTTATTTCTTTGATGAACTCCTCGGTGTTCGCTTGGTCCGCTGATCCTCTTTCGTGCTCCATGAGCCTGCTCGATTTTTCTTCTTGCCCCACTTGCTGGGGACTTCTTTCTCCGAATTTTCGCACATTGCCGGCTTTCGTGTTGGCCATCTTAGGTTTTTCAGTGGCTGTACGACTTGTGTCTGGCTTGTTTGGGCAGGGGTGTTGAGCACTACATGCAAAGTACGGCGCTACAGATACGGACAGGGAAGTTTCACGCACTGCAAGTACGGGTTGGCGCACCTCATGTCTTACCTGTGTCGCCCCATCGCCATTGTTACCGTTGTCTTGAAGCCCTGCGAGCACAGTTAGTAGAAAAATTACATTTTTTTAAAAAATCTATTTTAGAGCCCGCGGCCCGGAGAGAGGTGCACGCCTCAGGCGGGTGTTGAGATATCACATATACTCTCAGATAAGATCACTAGAGGTGTCAAGTACTATTTAGTGCGATACGCAGGCTACGGCCCTGAACATGACACCTGGGTCAAAGCCTCAGAGCTGCAGCAGACATTATAGCTGCCTATGAAGGTTAACATATATTAAAAGCCTATTGCCCTTACTTCTTGTAATATATACTAATACATGTCGATCATCTTTTTACCCTGCTCTTAATGTTCTATCATTACGTGTATCAGGGGCAGGAAATTGATCCTTCCTTGCTAAGGTGTAGTGAGCCTTGTATCAAATCATACCCTTGCACAGATACGCATACATGCGGGATATCATATCTGTGGATAAATAAAAACTGCTATGCTGCCTTTGCCAGACCGTGGTTTGTCATTCGGGTTTTATGGCCAGATTCCGCAGCTACCGGAATGCTGAGGTAGACGGAGTTGTGATCCTGAGTTATGATTGACATACACAACTAAAACGAATGCACATTAGTACGTTGACGAATCCACCCTATGAAATGTTCGTCAGTGCGCGCGTACCGGACCGAAAAAGGAGTTTGGCAGATCGGGTGAGGATTCAAAGTGGACTCATAGAGACCCTCCGATATCTCGTTAAGCAGGGCCTCCTCCGTTTGCATTAAAAACAAGCCTTATTCGAAAAGGGCTCTCCATTCTGCCTATGAACCTCGGAAGTAGCTCTGCGAGGGGAGGAAGGGGTGGATGCACTATATAAGGCCGTGGAAACATGTACCCAATGGGGTTTCGTCGATCGGCAAGCGCAATATCTATCCGTAACATAAACCTCGGAAGATACCCTGAGCGTCACTCTGAAATTCGAAACGCAAATCAAGGGGGGCTACATCCTAAGAACTGTAGGGCTATATGCATAAGGTGAGGGTTTAAAGTGGACTTGGTTCCCCCCGATATCCTAAGACACCTTGAGGGACGCCTCATCGGTGTAAGAAGACTGGCCAGCTCAACAACTAAGACATCAAAGACATAGACAAAAGGTATGCACCCTATATTGTGAGGTCACAACACTTCTAAGAGGGGAGATCTGTCAGGGATATGACCGATGACACATGTGGCATACATGTCATACCGGTCATACATGTCATACATGTCATATCATGTCATGTCATATGTCATAATGACATACAGTCGTCGAGTATTGTCAGTACGGTCGACTATGACATGTACAGTCATAATGTCTGTCATCCACTTAAGGTGAGTGACATCTGTCATCGAGAGGCCGGGTATTGGCATCGAGATGGCGAAGCAAGACAAGTCTTGAAGAACCGAAGTGTTCTGAGAAGACGCGTCTTCGCTTCAAGCATGAAATGAACAGCATGCGAGCATCAATGGCTATATCGACCAGCCGATGCGGGTAGTTCACCCAATGCCCTCGGGTTCACAACCCGATGGTGGTAACGCGTATGACGCGTGAGGGCATTGAGGTAATATGAGGAGCATTGGGCTCAAGCTAGCACTTCTGATCTACCAGTTTGCTGCACTCATACCCCACTACATACTTGCGCGTGCTTGCTACTGTTCAATAGCAGCCGCGTCTCATATCAGTCCGTATAGGACCCTGAGAGTCTGGGAGTTGATGCATTCTCACGGCAGGATTTTCGCTCTGACTCCAATCTTACCTTTAACATCAACTAGTATCACCAACTTTTGTACGTCGACTACGGTATGCTTCGGGTGTTGGATTCCGATGATTATTAGCAAATGATGTGATGACACATCATGTAGATTTCGCGGTGTTCGGCGATCGGCGGACGTGCGCACAATTAGACTCAAATGGAGTTCAGATCTCCAAGAACAGTATGCTTGCTTCGCGTGTGCAATAGAGTTTTGGATAGATCTTTTGGGCGAAATATACGAGAACAATGACTGCATACTGTGGTATGTTGTGTGAATACACCGGCCTTGTCGACGGTGATATACTGTCAGCAATGGTACTGATGCAGTAATAGTATATATTTATTTTGAGAAGGAGATGCTTTCTTGACGCGGACAGTGATGTGCGATCATGAGATGCTTTTGCCTGACATATCTGATTTGATCACGATACAGGGATTAAAAAGTAAGGACTTGTCATTCAACCTTTGCTTAGTTATGTTGATCGATTCAAAGGCGACATTTCCGCGCCTTACGACCTTGGGTTTGTACCCCATGGCACCGGAGGTTAGATCCATTGTAGCGTGTGATATGTATTCGATATGATGGCGTACAGTTGTGCCGATATCTATTATGCTGTGATATTTATGATACTTCATACAATGTGCTGGGGGGAAGGAATATATTGAGCACATGTATTATACACCAACGCAAACCTCACCAGCATAGTGTATAACAATATCCGCGGTACATAGTGATGGCGTCTGTGCCTTCGACGACTGCGAGTGTGAATGGTATGGATCAGTATACAAACGCGCATTCTTATTCTGGCACATATATACCGTCTGTGGCGTCAGTACCGCCATCATCATATGCGACTCCAACAATACCAACGGAGTCAGGTGCGACATCGCCTGGTGAGACTCCACCCATGCATGCGCACGCTCATTCTGGCGTATATATACCACCCACAGTGGCAATACCGCCGGCACCTTATGCGATTCCGACTGCGACCATGCCTGGTGGGACTCCACACATGCATGAGCATGCTTATTCTGGCGCATATATACCACCAGTGATGCCAATACCACCGTCACCTTATGCGATTCCGATGATCTCACCGGAGTTATGTGCGACTATGCCCGACGGGACTTCATATATGAATATGCATGTTCACCCTGGTACGCATATACCGCCTGTGATGTCAGTACCATCATCGTCATATACAATCCCGACGACGCCGATGGAATCTTGTGCGACGATGCCCAGTGGGATTCCGTATATGAATACGCATACAATGGTACAATCGCCGGCAGCATACTAACATGCGCAGTTGGGAGTTTCATTTCCAACGAATCATTCTGGATATCCTATATTGGCTTCACCAGCGACGTATCCGGGATATATTATGCCAATTCCACCGGCAACGTATAATGGAAATTCCTTATCGGCTTCACCAGCGACATATCCAGACAGAGAAGTTGATACTTTCACCATTCCCAACACAACTGTATCATGAATCCTGTCATACCCATACGCCTGTTACATGAAGACACGATACTGAGGAAAAATCTCAGGGCGCCGAGACCGCAATAAGAAGTGAAGACCTGCGAACTGAGGAGTACCTTCACTCTGCGAAGCGGCTGAGCGTTGGCAGCGTGAGCCGTGGAAGGAGAGTTGGGAAAACCAGTGAGTAGAGCAATAATTAATAACCGCGAAAGCGAAGGGGACCGACCCAAGGACGAAGGGGCGCCGAACCCAAGAACCGAGCTGACATAATAGACGCATGCATGCGCATATTTGACACCTCGCCTGTTATATACATGAGTGAGTGGATCAGGAGATTGCCACCACTTAAGGGGGGGAGAGTTGTGCCAGGAGGTATTTGAATTACCTGCCTGTCATGCGTCATCTGATCGAATACTGTAATTAGGCGGGAAATTAGCAGTAGACTGAGATCAGAGTGACAGATGTCAAATGAGACAAGATCAGAAGACTTGAGTAGGTAGATCAGTATTTAAGAGCCGATCAGGGTTGGCGGCGCAGTTTCCGTTTCCAGTACACTTGAGTTAATATCTCCGAATCCTCGTGCAAACCCGAAGTTGGTAGCACAGTGCAAACCCGAAGTTGGTAGCACATCCTCCCTTACCGTTACAATCGTATACCTTATACTTATCTTCTTATCTTGCTGTGTGTGATAATGCCTGCTTGCATGTATCACTCGATCTATTCTGTGGACATAGTTATCTCGGCTTCACCGATCCGTTCGTCTCGTAACTGAATACAACCTCCGATTAATACGTACCCACACATATAATGTAACCCCGGGACATACAGTGCACGGGGTGGATCACTTTTATGCAGCGGCGCTGAGCATATAAGTGGCAGACGCGCGGTGCACAGGTACGACCTCGGTCTGTGTAGAGCTGCTGTCCGCGCTGCCAAAATCATCTGTAGCTCCGCTCCAATAACTTCGTTAGACCTCTGAATCTTTTACTCATACGGTAGTAGACACGCACGCACATATGTACGTACCCTGTTATTTCGTCTACTTTATCGCCGTTCTTTGGTTTGATATCGTTGACATATACAGTACTTGCGGTACGTCGGTGTCTGCTCGTTCGACAGGAGATAGTGAGCGAGAAAGAATTACAACCACATCGTGAATCGGCATAGGAAGGACAATATGACGGAATATAGGAAGGAAAGGCCGCAAAGATCTTCGCGCTCAGCAATAAGTTGGGTCTGGCTCATAGGACCTCACTCTGCAAAGGCGCGGATGAGTCACTCAGTCAAGGTGCGGTTGTTCCGAAAGGTGGAAAGATCTGCGCCGAGAGAATCTGGTGAGAGCGCAGAGTATCAAAGAGGCGAATCAAAATGGGACGATGCCCTTGTGTTACGTGTAACCATGTACATTCATTCGGTTGATATGAACGGTTTGATCGATACTCCACATAGGTCATTGGGGTTTGCGGGGCCCAATAAATGAAAGTCAAGCTTAAACTCAGTGACCGTGTTTTAAAACCATTGTTACTCAGCTCGGACCTTTTACCACACGGTGATGACTTTTGCAGTTCGTTTGACTATGGCAGGCTGACCATTCAATGTCGAACACAAATTCGGCTCGCATTTACTCTTCGAGAAGAGAAGTGAAGTGATGGTATGCAGTGCGCAGTGCCAAGGAGATCTAGTGCTCAGAGCTTCGATAACCCCCAAAAGAATCAAATATTTCATCAACAGCTCCAAGAGAATCGCATTACAAATCCCTCGGCAATTCATACACCTTAAATGAAGTCATGTATCCTACTATACCCTTAGATGCCGCCGTGAAACCTCTCACAGCGTAGATGGCGATTTAGCTTGTAAGTACGAACACATTGACTTCGAATGCCCAATGGCACGTGAAGGGCAAATAACTAACAACACATCACCGGTTTCATTTGATCCGAAAGTCTGAAAGATACATGTCACACAAATTGGGTGTACACTTTGATTGAAACAGTTACTGCAAATTTATGTAAACTCCCTAAGCATTGGCAGGTCGTGCTAGCATCCCCGCCCGAGAGAAATCCGCTTGTGCGCGCTCTCGCAACCGCTGCACAAGCTTCTCGCTGAATATATTGGCCATTCTCTGCACTCCTGGGGATGCCACCTGCAATACAGGAGAGCAAAGTCATTCCCAGAGTTCTTCACTTTCACCAGTTGGCTGGAGGGGCCGCCGCTTTCTGGTGGGCCAGGGTTGCGCACCTGGAAGGCGGCTGTTAATTGCTCGACTTGCTGACGATTCAGTGCAGTGGGCTGATTTTTCTGCAGCCCCACCCCAAACCATGTTATCCCATTTCATGGATTACTGCTTAAGCTGGAGCACAATGAAACCTTGATGGTTTCTGAGCCACCTCGATCGAGCTGAATCATTTTGGCAGGCTCGGAAGCTCACACAAGGGTTCTAGTGTGATGATGCCCCTGGACTGCTGAGCGGTTTACGTTTTCATTTGCAAGAAAAACACTTTCACAAAACTTGGATTCCTCTAAACTGTTTCTATGGCGTATGCAGCTCCGCTCACCCTTACCAAGATCCTGGAGGCAATCCAACCAATGCGTTATGATCTCTCTGGTTGATAGGTCAGCATGCTGATGCGTATAGCAGAATCAGCAAAATCCAGGACCACGGAGGAACGCCTACCTTGAGGCCAGGGGCTTGAGCGCCAGCCAAGAAGAGCGAAGTGAGCTTTCGAATGATCGCCAGATTCCGCTTATCCTCGTAAGACAAGTCGATAGCAGACGCATTCTGGGCAGCAATGAGGGACAACAACGGGAAAGTGTTCAACCCAGGAACAAGACCTGCACTCCGCCCATGGGAAATATGTGAGATCATCCGTTAAGCAGCGCTGGTCCCGTGCGCACAGGGCAAGGGCTGAAACGGGAACATCTCGCCCGATGCACCACACTGGTCCTTGTGCCTTACATCACGTACTCAGCTATGTGCTCGCCCAGAGCTCCCCGAGAGAGCGGGGTGCTATCCGAGAGAGTGCGGGTTGGTCTGCGCGGGATACGAGGGCAAAGTGCGCTAGAAATACAGACACAGATGGAGTGATGCAGACTCAATGCCCATCTTACACCAGGGACTCTGCCATGCTATATAGGGTATGGTGTGCTCGTTGCGTTCCACCTCGTGTAGCATATATTGTCCAACATGTCTAAAGCATTGCCGCATGATTTCTCAACCGCAGCTCACCATGCTCATCCATTTCCAATTCTTAACTCCATCGGAGGGTGGCGGATATTCGTACAAAGGCCCTCACCTAATGGGGAGCCAAACGGGCCAACGGGTGCAAAGCTGACCGCCGCAGCAAAGGGTGCGGCGGATGCAAGCGATCGCCACATCTGTGGCAGTCCCACACGAGCCAACCCCCGCTCAGATCTTCCGGCATCAGATCTTCGGAGTCATCGGCGGCTGTTGGCAATTAGAACATGTCAGCAAAAGAAGCGATGATCAGATAGATGGGCAGATGCAGCTTGCTCAATCTCTGGCTCAATCTCTGTCTCTCGCTTTCTTCGAGAGCAGTCTTAAATCAAGCAGCACAGGGCGAATCTCAAAAGAAACAAGAGGTCTGGCAAAGGCACACGCTGCGCAGGAGACGAATCAATGGATGGTCTCTGATGGTTGCTGCCGTGGGGACACGGCGATACGTTTGTGGATGCGTCAGGGAGGAGCAGTACACCCAGGCGCCCGATGACCTAACCCAGATTATGCGGCCCACAGCAAGGCATGGCAACCCGCTGCCTCGTGGAAGGGGTGGCTCGGTCGGAAGTCTACAGAAGGACGCTGGGCATCGACCAGGGCTAGCGACAGCTTAGCAGCTTCGAACTGCTGAGAACAGTGCAGCAGCTGATGGAGTCTGAAAGACTCTATTGAAAGCCTGCCGCCAACGGCACACAGCTACAGATTGACTTGACAGGCGGGAAGCCAAGTGGGCACGAGCCTTGGTTGGCAAGTGCGAGGAGGTGTGCCTTTTGATGTGGAGAAGCCAGACTCGGCATCGCGACGCATCGCATTGGAACTATCCCCCTGGCTTGGTGATGCCACGTGGCTTGGTGATGCCAGCTGGCCAGCTGTGCTGCACACAACGCTACGGCGCAGCCTTATCAGGCGGTGGCAGCGCCAGGCGAGGTGAAGGAAGTGCAGCAAACCTGAATGAGAGCATCTCGGGATAAGGAGTCTACTGCACGCACTCCCTCCTCGATGATAAGATCCTGTATGTAATTTCCCTGCAGGTTGCACAATCCAAGCTCCCGCATCACACGTTGTGTCTCCCGCGGCAGTCCGAGTACAGAGTGGTGCTCGCAAGCAGCGCAATTACCGCGTGAACATAGCACCACCTCGCCTGGTCGGGTCAATAATCAACACCACGGGCGCTGAGAGCGGCTGCGTTGAGCTGAGAAGCGCCAAGGGCGGTTCGTGCTATCACGATGCCATCTCCGTGGAGTGCATCGCGGTGCCAGCCCTCTGACATCTCCAGATGGGAGACACTCCCGAGCTCCGAGACTGCAGTCTCACGATCCTGTTGAGTCCTGGAACCCTTCTCCCGAGACTTGGGACTATGGCATGGATGCAAATCCAATCCAACGGTGTGCATGCAATCGCGCACAGCCAAGACACTTGGTTGCAAAGGATTCTGCACTTCTCCATTAGGTGCGCACATGCAATGATCCACCACGGCCAGGTGGCAGGGCTACCAGCTAAAGCTGGCATGGCTCTTACCTCCGGGGCAAACAGCAGAGCCAGGAGGTCGCGTGCGGAGGCGTCAAGCTCGGGCGACTGCTGCACCAATCCGGCCGCCTCGCTGGCGTCCATCGTATCCGTGAAGGACACGAAGCCCTGCTTGGGCATAGGCCCAACAAAGTCAACCCTAACGTGCCGCGCTGCTTCTTAATCATCAAACTGGATGAAGCGATCAAGATTGCACAGCCTACGCCAGCATCTTGGCAAAGCTGATGGCCAGGCGCCTTCATTTGATCCATCACTGAGCCGTCAGAGCTCATCCGAAGGACCGATGATCGAATTGTGGAATAGATCGCATTGTGGAGCTAGATTTGAGTGTAAACTGAATAGTGGATGGTGAATGCGTTCGTCTATACAATGCCGCATGTGAGCCAGCAAGCCGCCATCGCCCTCAGTTGACAGCTGTGGATGCAAACGCCAGGCCCCCCGCTGGCCTGAGTGGTGCAGCGTGCATCCCTCTGTGTTGGAATTCGACAGTCTGTTTTCACAAAAGCGAGCGTAAACTTTCATTCTCAAAAGATATACCAGTTCGCAGCTTGAAACGCCGCGAACTTCATCGCCCAGTCATTATTGATTGGGCAGTTTAAGTGAAAGTTCACTAAACAGAGTCCTACGTGTCACTGTCGTGTTCATACCGACCGCAGTGACACGCCTGAGTACCAGCCCACGATCAGAATGTGGGCCGATGAACTTATTACGCACTTGCCGATGGTCATCAATGATCTAACGGCCACAATTAGTTCAGCAGATCTACAGATCTAGATCTAAGGGTTCCACAGGGTTTCTTTAGGGTTTCTTCAGGGTTTGAGCATCCTGACTACTGTAGAAGGTCTAGATAGTCATGCTTTACACCAAACTGATCAGCAGGCACTTGCAGATTCCAATACCCCTTCTAAAGGGTGACTGTCTAGTTGTCCTACTGCCAGTTCTTGGGAATGGTGCCCCTTCAGTCAGCAACACCCAGTTCTTGGGATGGTGCCCCTCCAGCTCCAGTTTATGGGGATGGTGCCCCTCCAGCTCCAATTTATGGGGATGGTTGTTGGAATTCGAGAGTTTCGTTTTCACAAAAAGCAATCGCAAACTTTCATTCTCAAAAGATATACCAGTTCGCAGCTCGAAACGCCACGAACATTAACGTGCCATCATCATTGATTGGGCGATCTATGTGAAAGTTCACTAAACAGAGTCCTACGTGTCACTGTTGTGTTCATACCGACCGACAGTGACACACCTGAGTACAGATGAACATATTACGCACTTCCCGATGGTCATCAATGATCTGACGACCACAATTAGTTCAGAAGATCTACATATCTAGAAGGGTTCCACAGGGTTTCTTTAGGGTTTCTTCAGGGTTTGAGCATCCTGACTACTGTAGAAGGTCTAGATAGTCATGCTTTACACCAAACTGATCAGCAGGCACTTGCAGATTCCAATACCCCTTCTAAAGGGTGACTGTCTAGTTGTCCTACTGCCAGTTCTTGGGAATGGTGCCCCTTCAGTCAGCAACACCCAGTTCTTGGGATGGTGCCCCTCCAGCTCCAGTTTATGGGGATGGTGCCCCTCCAGCTCCAGTTTATGGGGATGGTGCCCCTTCAGTCCTCAGTCTTCAGAGTTGGAGTTCTGCAACTTCATGATGCCCAGCCTTTCCCTGTGTGTAAGAAATGCTGGTAGGGGAAGAGGTTTGGTGAAGATGTCAGCTGTGTTGTCCGCTGAGGCGACATACATGGCTTCCACCATCTTGGACTTCACCAGCTCTCGGATGTACATGTTCCTCACCTCAATGTGCTTGGATCTGTTATTGTTGACATAGTCAGATGCCAAATGAATGGCCCCCTGGTTGTCACAGTACATCTGTACCGGGGTGCAGATGTCCACCAGGTCGGTCAGCACGTTAATGATGTACTTGACCTCCCTAGCCCCTTCAGACATGGCGATTATCTCAGCCTCGGTAGTTGACAGCGACACACATCTCTGCATGATGGAGGAGAAAATCAGTAAGCTGCCACATAGGTAGATTGCAATGCCAGATGTGGATCTCCTCGTGGTTTTGCACCCAGCATAATCAACATCAGTATATATGCATAGTGGTAGTGCTCCACTGGCCAAACCCAGCCCCCTTGGCACAGAGGAGGTTGTCCGCAGTACCAGCTCGTGGCCCACAGTGTCCTTAAGGTATCTGACAACCTGCTTCAGAGCCACAAAATGCTCTGGGCCATAAGACGCACAGAAACGAGAAATAGCAGATACAGCAGCCATGATATCAGGGCGCGTGCACCTTGCAACCCACTGCAGCTGCCCAAGTAGCCCCCTGAATGGAATGGTGGCATCCTTACCATCCGATGGGGCAAGAGAGCACCCTGGAGACATAGGCAGGCTCGCGGGCTTGGCATCCTTAAGTCCATAGGTCTCAATCATCTGAGAGATATATCCAAACTGAGATAGATATGCCACCCCAGGTCCCCAACGCACACCAATGCCCATCACAAGATCCAGTACACCCAAGTCCTTGCAGGCATACTGGGAGTTGAAGGCCGCCACAAAGTTGTCATACCATGAGCGGCTGTTGGTGGCCACAAGGTAGTCATCCACATATGCCAATATGATGATTGTGATGTCAGAGTCTCGGATATAGTAGAGGCAAGGCTCAACATCACTGCGCCTCATCCTCTCATCATAGCCCATAATGAAGGCATCACTGGTCTCAAACCACTCCTTGCCCGCCTGCTTGAGGCCATACACCGCCTTGAGCAGCTTGGCACATGTCCTGCCTTGATACTCCAGCCCTCTAGAGAGCATGACATACAGGTCCTCCTCCAGGGTCGAGTTCAGGAAGGCTGTCTCCACATCCATGTGATACACCTCGAGGGCAAGGTTGAGCACCAGAATGATAACCAACCTCCCTGAAGACAACTGTGTGCACGGGGCAAAGGTGTCAAAATAGTCAACCCCATACTCCTGCTTGTTGCCCCTCACACACACCCTCGCCTTGCGCTTCTGCAACTGCCGATGCTTGTCCAGCTTGACCTTCAACACCAGGGACATGTCCAATAGACGAACACTAGGAGGAACATCCTCCATGTCCATCATTAGGAGAGCCAGCTTGACTGCAACCAGGGCCTCAAGCTCGGTCTGAATAGCGTCCATCCACTCATCAGCATCAGGCGCCTCCATAGCTTGTTTGACACTCTTGGGTTCAGTCACGCCATCTGGCAGTACATCCACCGAGCTCCCAGCACACGACTTCCCCACTACCGCCAAGCACGTGTGTTCAGGAGGGAAGTGCACCCTACCCACCGGCAGGTCAATGTGTGTGAAGTTGGTGAGCAACATGACACAGTACGGAAATGAATTGGCCTCCACAGCTCGCGCGCATGTAATGCCAACTTCCATCTTCTCACCTCCAGCATCCACCATGACCTCAATGAACAGAGGGTAGTTGACATTGAGGTCACCACCGTGTGCAGCTGAGCGCACAGTAGCAAGATGCTCTGGATGGCCATCCAAGTAGGCCCGGAGACTCACCCAGCATGCCTCATCCACTGCTTGCACTTTTAGCACCGCCAGAATCTCGTCACTGTCTTCAGGTAGATAGACCCCGACATCAAGAACACTGTCTCCCAGTCCACTCGGGAGGACATCATGATATGTGCCATCCAACGTCGTCACCATGAAATTGGTACTCAACGGGGCCGCCACAGAGGGATCCCAGGTGGTAACCACCTTGCCCAACTTGTCCACAACTTCTTGGAACTTGACCCTGCCAGACTTGACTATCTTCCCCGACTCAGGATCATATAATAAGTAGGCTGATGAGACCTCAGAGTGACCAACATACCTCAGCCGCCTCGCTCGGTCACTGAGCTTGTGCTCCCTGCTGTCCGGGTCCACAAAGGCATAAGCCAGACATCCAAACACTCGAAGATGTGAAAGGTCTCGGTGCTGCCCATACAACTTGTAGTAAGGAGACTTCTTGTGCAAGGGCTTCTGGAATGTCCTGTTGAGAACGTACACAGAGTGACGAACAGCAAGTGGCCACATGTCCACACCAAAGCCAGATGTCAAGAGCAGCGCCCGAGCCATCGCCTGCACTGTCCTATGAGACCTCTCCACACGAGCTTGGTTCTCATGGAGGTATGGCGATCCATGGCGTTGCTCAATACCTTGGTCTTTGCAGTACTGCTGTGTCTGCCCAGCAATCATCGTAGAGTCCCCATCAGTGTGCAATACCATATGATACTTCTCCTCAAGTCTCATGCGGCTCCTGTGCTGCCTCACCTCCGCCAGGAACTTCTCAAGGGCTGCCAGGTAGTCCGACTTCCTCTTCAGGAAGTACACGCATATCCAAGCTGTACAGTCATCCACGAAGAGGACAAACCACCGGTACCCACCAGCACTGTGCCTGAACGGGCCACACGTGTCAGACCATACCAGCAAGCCAATCTCTGCAGCACTCTCCCTGCCAGTAGACTTCATAGATGGCCTGATCGCTTTGGTGAGCCTGCATGAAATACACCTCTCAGGGCAGCGCCACACCAAACTCTTGGCATACTGCGCTATGGTGATACCCATAGGATCTCCTCGTCCAGCATCTCCTGCATGGTCACGTCACCAATATGGCCAAGCCGAATATGTGCCAGCATCTTGGCATCAAGCTTCATCACTGTATGCCCATCCTTGTAGATCACCACCACAGGCCACTTGGTCTCCCTGACCCATACCCGGCTCTCCCCACACATCTCCAGGTTCTCCACATTGTAGCATGAGTCCGATGGAGCTGAGAATATCTTCTCTCCAGCAAGGTACTCATGGACAATGGTAAACAGAGATACAAACTGCCACCAACTGGCTGTCTCCCATCTGGGCAGTACCAAGAGAAACTTGGTGGACTGAGGCGCCCGAGCAAAGTCACTGAGAGCCTTCTGCAGGCATCTCAGGATGGTGTCATGCTCATAAGGTGGGTTGCCATAGCAGGCTTTACCCGCCCAGTCCCTGCTGAAGCAAGGGTTCTCAGTTGTACAATAGTCGTCCAGTATGTGGTTGTCAACGGAGGCAAACAACTCCAGAGTGAAGGGCCCATGCTCCTCAATGTGCTTCCCAGCTTCCTCAAACTTCCAGTCTGTCTTGTCCCGGTCTGAGTCGTCATGGTATGCTGCACAGGCCATGTAGGTGTCCAAAGTGCCAGATATCTGATCTTCATATATGATGTATTGGTTGCCAACTCTAGAGAATGAGAAGGTCACCCCCCCACTGGATATCTGCCTGGCCCCAAAATCAACACTGAAACCAGCATCCTCAAGCGCCACCACAGACACCAGGTTGAATGGCTGCCCAGGAATGCAGTGAGCACCAGTGAACTGCAGCCCAACAGCGCGCCCAGTGGACACATCCAGTTTGGCAAATGTGACCGTTCCACTGCCCTCCGAGGACACAGTACCAGCCTGCACCACACTGAAAGTGGAACTGGAAGCAGGGTCGAAGTCATCGCCAAAGTCACTCACCATATTGAAGATGTGCTTGGTGGCGCCACTGTCTATCACTGCCACCTTCCCACCGAATGCAGTCAATGGTAGGGCTCTGGTGAAGATGTCAGCCGCGTTGTCTGTCGATGCAACATACAGGGCGAGAGAGCTGCCCACAGGGTGGCCCTCACGTAGCTCACATGCATCCTCATCGTCAGAGTCACTCCCGTCTTCAAGATCAGGTGCATCATAATACCAATCAGAAGAGCAGTAATCTTCAATCCCAGACTCAGCGCCCTTGGCACAGAGGCGGTTCTTGCGAGACGGACAGAACAGTCCAGATGCCCAATCATCGGAGGGGATGCCACCCACTCCTTCAAAGGGCTGCCATGAGTGCACATCATCCTCCTCGTCCGAGTCAGAGGCATCCACCAGATCTGGCATAGTATCTGAAGCATAACCACCATCATCCGAGTCAGAGTCTGAAGCTGAATCCAAGTCGGGGATGGAGCAATCAGAGTCGTCACCAGCATGGCCACCATCATCACAAGACCCAGAGAGATAGATAAGATCAGGCATATAGTTGTTCCCAGCCAATGTATGATAAGACCAGGCGTGTTGGTCTACAACAACCTGCTCAATACCATATATAATGGAGGCATCCGGTGTAGCCATAAGTTCAGGATCTCCTCGGTCTGAAGGGACATCACCACGATGAGAGGAATCCCCAGAGTCATAGCCACTCTGGTCTGAATGATCATCACCATCAGATGAGGAGCCAGAGTCCCACTCATCCCCAAAATCATATCCCAGTAATGCTCAGAAGCTCTCGACCGCCTGCACAGTGTCTCGAGTAACCATACTGAGTAAAGTCACCCATGACTGCAGCCTCTCAAAGGATCCTCGTACCATACCCGGTTCCTTCTCGAGCAGGCGCTGCGGTAGACTGTACTGCTCGGCCACAACATGCTTGGCACACACCATCTTCTTGTGGCTCACCACTCTGCCATCAACTGGAAAGTGAGGCTTCTCCAACACAGTCACTGCCCTGTCCAACACTTCCACAGAGCCACTCATGAACATACTATGCACATATTGGACATCTGAAGTGTACCACGGCTGCCTGGGGGATATCTGATATCCAGGCCCAAGATGCTGCTCTCTTCCTGCTTCCCACAAGGCTTGGGTAGGCTCAAGCTTCCTCCCAGGGAGGGCTGTGCATAGAGTATCAATGTAGACAAACGAGTTGTACACCTGAGCCACGGGGAAATACTTGTGCCTGTTCAATAAGAACCGATGCTTGTTGGGCTGATAGGGGTGTGACTTCTTACCAGGTCTCCTCACTGCAGAGTGCCTGCTCATAGGAGCATCAGACCTCCACCGATAGATACCACTCATAGGCTGGTCCCCACCCCCCACAGGGGTAGGACCCTCAGAAGATGTAAGCCCGTCCAGAACTGCATAGTAATTGCTCAGGGAGATACCAGACTAAGATGCAGTACAGCCTCCCGCAGTACAACCAGAAATAAATTGAGGTAGGTCGTCAGAGAAGCAGGTAACCACGCTGTCCTCCACCAGCTCACATATTGCATACCGAGCCTCGCCAGTGTCATCCACACTAGGGTGCTGCTCAGTTTCAGCAACAGCAGCCGCACGATTGGGTAGCTTCCCATATTTCTGGTAGTCATGGACCCTCTTAATTATGGCTTCCCTCCTCTTGGGATTCTTCTTGAGGTAAGCCTCCCTCTTATCCTCGTGAGTAACAAAGCATTCACTGGACGAGTGTCCAGGCATATGACATACCGGACATGGAACTCGCTTGAGTAACGCAGCACGCTTCTGCTCCCCCTGCTTACGACGGTCCTCCACGATTCCAGCACCCGTCTCCATCGCTGCTGCCGAAGTCGCGATGACGTTGTCGTAGTGGTCACATACCGCGTCGTTCAGCTTCTTGAACGACGGCAGCTCGTCCCCAGAGAACATGGTACGGATATAGACATACGCCGGGTTCAAGGAGTTCAGCACCATAGCCACAAAGACTACCTCCAGGCTGGCGACATGAAACATTTCACCACCCGGCAGGAATTTGCTCGTGCATGCATACTCCTCCACTCTGTCAAGAACCTCCCTCGCATTCAGAAAGCCTTGTAGCGGGGGCGCGAGCGTCATGAACCTCTTCTTGTCGTCAAGCAAAGCCTTGACCTGCCGCACAAAGTACGCAGAGCCCGTGCTCCGACGCATTTTAATTAGCTGTCGCCAGGCCGAGACACCGTCTGCCTCAGTACTGTACGATCGAACAACTGCGTTCGCCGTCCTGGTGGTAACACGCGACAGAAAGTCATGAAATAACTGGTTGGCCGCCAGCGAGAACTCCTCGTCCTTCTTGATGTCCTCTAACTCGCGCGTGTCCGTCAATAACAGCGACAACGCCGGGTGACGCAGAGACGGTACAATTTTGCCCCGGAATTCCATCCACTTGCTGTTATTTTCGGCCTCCTGACCAGAATAGAGCTGGTCAGTCGGGAACCCCTTCAACATATCCGTTAGAAAAGGTAAAGGTACGTCCACAGTACCACTCGCAACTCGAGATTTAACACTGGAACCAGACATGCTGGATTCCGCGGCCTCAGGACACGCAATAGCATTTCCCGTCCCCGCATTTTGATTCGCAACAGCCAACGGCGGCACTGCGTGTGCCAGGGCCTGAACCATTTTAAAAAGCTCATTCATACGCGCGTCTTGCTGCGTAAATAGCTGTTGCTGCCTCTCATCAATACGCGCCTCTTGCTGCGCGAAAAGATTAGCCAGCGCTGCAGAGTCCTCCCCTGCTGAGATTCCATCAGGCTTCCCTTCCTCCGAAAGTTCGCCAAAAGTAGATTCCTTAGTCAGACCCGGGGGCCTCTCTGGAGCTTTGGCCTTGTCTTGTCTCTTACTCATTTCGAATATTACGCGCAGTGAAATTTTGCGTGATACAAACGTCGGTTAACACTTACAATGTAAGTGGGCCCATAACCTGTTGGAATTCGAGAGTCTGTTTTCACAAAAGCGAGCGTAAACTTTCATTCTCAAAAGATATACCAGTTCGCAGCTTGAAACGCCGCGAACTTCATCGCCCAGTCATTATTGATTGGGCAGTCTAAGTGAAAGTTCACTAAACAGAGTCCTACGTGTCACTGTCGTGTTCATACCGACCGCAGTGACACACCTGAGTACCAGCCCACGATCAGAATGTGGGCCGATGAACTTATTACGCACTTGCCGATGGTCATCAATGATCTGACGGCCACGATTAGTTCAGCAGATCTACAGATCTAGATCTAAGGGTTCCACAGGGTTTCTTTAGGGTTTCTTCAGGGTTTGAGCATCCTGACTACTGTAGAAGGTCTAGATAGTCATGCTTTACACCAAACTGATCAGCAGGCACCTGTAGATTCCAATACTCTGGCGAGCAGTGCCACACCTTTGTGAGGTCCTCCAACCGCTGCACATTGATTCGCTGACTCTTACCGTAGAGGAATGTTTTCAGGGCTCCCTGCATACGAGGGCTGTCATCCGCGAGCAGTCTGTATCCCGGGGCAATCCTCCTATTGGTCAACACTTGCACGGGGGAGAGGGGTCTTCATGAGCAGGGTCCGATCCCAGCCGCACAATGCACAACACGATACAATCCGCCGGTCCACAGCCGCGAGGCGCACATCAAGAGCGCACCTGGTGGGCCCCGTGTCTGCCCCGCGTGTTTGGCCCTGCGCTCCACAGGCGGGATTGAAGGACCGAGGAAGACGGCTGCGCGGCGCCGGGCAGGCGGAGGATGCCGGAGGCTCGCGGGGAGCAGCGCACCTCCTGGCAATGTAAGGAAAGCACTCGTCCACGATGGCGAACTCGCCGTCCACGGAGAGCCCCAGGCCCTCGAGGGTGCCAAACGCGCGCAGAATCAGCACGAAGTACGGCGGCAGCTGGATCGGGTACTCGAGGGCGAGCTCCTCCAGCTTATCACTAATTTCCCCGATGCGTGAATTCGCCTGCGGCCCATCCCCCGTCCGAGGCGGCCTAGCCCTCAGCGAGGGAGCGCCCCCGGAGCTGCAGTGCGCGGGCGCAGCGCGGGCTTCACGAAGGCTGAATGACTCCCCTGGGAGAGTGCCGCTACATCGAGACTGCAATCGGAAGCTCGATCCGCTAAGGAGGCGAAGCACCTTCCAGTGTTTGCTAGGAACCGGGTGCTTCGAGCGACGGTTGCAAAGCGCCGGCGTTAGGGCGCCCGCGTACCGCCACGTGGCACTTCTCGGGGGCGCGGGTATTCACGGAGCAGAGCTGCCGCACCTGATCTTGCAGGACGTTCACCTTCTTGTCAATCCCCCCCCCTGCTCCACCAGTGTTCACAGTTGCCTGTTACTGCTACTATACTGTTACATACTTCAAAAGAGGCTATGCATGTAACACCTCTTGTGTGTAGCACCCCTGAGCAAACATTACGTCTCTCGAGGGTGGTATGGCCCTGCTATAACCATGTGAGCAGAGGATGTCGAAGCCCCTAGCGGGGCGGACCAGAGGATCAGCCGGTGCCGGGGTGTGCGGGCTGACCGGTGCTGTATAGCGCCTCGAGCGTCTGCGCAAGCACTGGCCCCACGATGGCGCGCTTCTCTGGATCCGCCTCCAGCTCCGGCGGCACAAAGCCAAGCGCCACGAGGTCCGTCAGCGTCTGGTCGTACTGCCCAGCACTGAGGTGCGCGAGGTACTCCACGAACGCCACGCGCTGCCATGCGTCAATTCGTTCCCCGTCTCCACCTCTCAGGTCTCAAAGCCAATCAATATTCTCCAGGTCTCCAGAGCCGTACATGCCATGAAGGAAAACGCAGGGGCCTCTCGAGCCGCACATGCCATGAAATGAAGCCGAGGTTTCTCTCTATAGCGAGGGTATGCACAAGCGGAAGTGTTTTCACAACCTGGGCTCCAAATCGAACAAACGTGCACTATCGTTCGTTCATTTGCACTGCGGGCACACACAGGCTCGGGCCGTAGATGCAACGAAGCGCTACCTCGCCCTTGGGGACGATGCGCAGCACTCTCACATGAGGACCCCACCTGATCCCCCGAGATCTCTGTCATCATGCCGTAGTCCATGATGCACAGCCGCCCATCGTCCATGATCATGAAGTTCCCTGCACGAAAGCCCCGCAGCCCGACCACCTGAGCCACATCAGGCCTTCTGCCCCAGGCTTGCCGCGCGCTCGCCAGTGGCAGCACTTTATCCTCCGTGTCGCAAGCGCAGGTGAACCGTGCCACGCAGGTGCAGCTTCTGCAGGAGATCACAGCATCAACTTCCAAGGCTGAAGCTGCTTTATTTATTGCACTCAACAGAAAGGCATCAGTCGAGGAAGCAAACTGGGGTGAGGTGATTGTGCAGGAAACTACCATAAGGAGCTGGGGGGGAGGGCAGCAAGAAGCAAAGTCAGGGGGAGCACCCAGATAGGAAGGGCATGGGGCGGGAGACAGAAAAGTGCAGATGCGCCACCGAAGGAAGGGTACGCAAAGAAGGATCAAAGACAGGAGGGCAGACAGGAGGACCATGACATGGAGGCTGGGTGGGAAAGAGGCAGGTGGAGGAAGGTATGCAGAAGAGCAGGAGCGGGCAGAGGTTTAGGAGAATGGCCAATGAGCAAAGAGCGGAGGTGGCAAAAAGCGAGGGTGAGGGAGACAGAATACAGGCCGGGGAGGGTGGGTGATAATGGGCGAGTAGAAGGTGAGTCGTTGATAAGAGCAAGGGAGGGGAGGGCGGGCAGGTAAGGGGGAAGGCGAGGGCAAGGGCAGCGGAGGACCTGGGTGCGGGTCCGCGTGCAGGAAGCCGGTCTCGAGGAACTGCACCATGTACGAGTTGAGTAGCTTAGTTACCACAGACTTCTTCAGGGCCGCCGACTCGGGACTGAAGTCCTCCTGCAGGTCGGTCAGCTTACGGCCCTCCACCCACTCCTGCACGATGGCGTGCCTCGACGAGTACTCCAGGTACACCTGCAGCATCGCACGGCAACGCAGGAGGGCAGGGAGCGCGAGGATCAGTGGAGGAGAAGGGTACGAGACATTCGTGGCATGCGCTTGAGCCATGGCCACTAGGGCCCTTGTAGCCAGACACTGCACACGCCCCTCTTCTGACATTTGTGGCATGCGCTTGAGCCAGGGCCACTTGGGCCCTTGTAGCCAGACACTGCACAGGCCCCTCTTCTGACATTCGTGGCATGCGCTGAGCCATGGCCACTAGGGCCCTGTAGCCAGACACTGCACAGGCCCCTCTTCTGACATTTGTGGCATGCGTTGAGCCAGGGCCACTAGGGCCCTTGTAGCCAGACACTGCACACGCCCCTCTTCTGACATTTGTGGCATGCGCTTGAGCCAGGGCCACTAGGGCCCTGTAGCCAGACACTGCACAGGCCCCTCTTCTGACATTCGTGGCATGCGCTTGAGCCATGGCCACTAGGGCCCTTGTAGCCAGACACTGCACAGGCCCCTCTTCTGACATTTGTGGCATGCGCTTGAGCCAGGGCCACTAGGGCCCTTGTAGCCAGACACTGCACAGGCCCCTCTTCTGAGTCCCTGGTTCTAGCTGCGCCACACCCGTGTGAGGTCACCTCGACACCTCGACATAAAAACTGTATGGCCGTCGAAAATGTGATCTGAAAATGGCGGAGCCGACGTCGTGTCTTGAAATAGTGGCAAGGCGAAGGCAAGGGTTGGTGGCCGTCAAGGGGAGAGCGCGGCGCACTCGATAGCGTGGGTACAGGGGCATCGAAGGGGTGAGTGGGGCTCATCCTAGGGACAGGCATAGGGCCACCGAACAGGGGGCGGCGCAACAACCAAGCAAAGGGTACACCCGCGAGACTGTCCACAAAATAGGGGAAGGGCCATGGAGCAAGCAAGCGAGGGGCCAGTAAGTGCAGGGCTGCGCCAAGGTGTCAAGCCGGAGATGCGAAGTAGGTCTGGAGCTATCAGAGCCACCGATTGCAGATCGATCTCAGGGCAGGGCTGGGCGGTCGAAGGGCATGCGTCGAGTTATTGAGAGAGAGGCAGCGAGGCTTTCCCTGAGACGCTGACAGGCTAATCGACAGGGAGTTCGCACGGACAAGAAAATTTGTTGCCGTAGGGTCTTCGAGCGGTTGCGGGCAGTGTCGATGTGGAAAATGATGATGCTCGCGAAGAATCGAGTGGGTGGGTCAAGTGGGTGGCCGCAAGAGCAATGACGTGAGGCGGGTGAGCTCGAAGGGGCGCGCACCTTGGGGATCTTCACGATGCCGCGCACGACGTCCACTGCGTTCATCTCCGCCTCGAAGCGAGCCCCGTTGGCGGCTTCCTGCAGGTAGTCGAGCTCCTCCAGGAAGCGCCCAGCAGCAACGTCGAGCACCGCCAGAAACCCCTCCGCGTTCTGCCGAGCCTGCGTATGGCAAACCCTTCCCAGCTGCGATCAGGCGTGTCTTTACGCTTTGTACCCGGCTCATCCCGCTCCAGCGCCCCTGCAGAAGCGGACGCTCATGACGCGCAGGGGAGCTTCGCCTTGACTTGCGCAAGGGGGCATCGCCTTGACTTGCGGCAGGCGGGATTCGTCTTGACTTGCGGCAGGGGGGCTTCGCCTTGACTTGCGCAGAATGGCTTCGCCTTGACTTGCGCAGGGGGGCTTCG